>JAKSZT010053994.1:890460-901231 GCA_026826555.1 Tolypeutes matacus
GAGGACAACTCTGAGCTAGGTCTGTCTGAAAGTATAGAGTCATACTAGCAAATAAAAATAGTTTATTCCTATGGTGTTTAAGAGTCACTTTAGAACAGACAATTCAAAGGAAAATCTGTAAGGCTACTTTGTGTACATGATCTAGATTTATTTCATTTTTGGAGATAGAAAATCTCTCAAATAAATGCCAATATTTTGAATGAAGAATAGCACCAGTTTCTTACTTAGCCTCTGTGTGACAGGTAATTTCATTCAATCTGGTTAGGATTATTTAAGAAGAACAAGAATTTCTAAAGGTGATGAGTCCCTCTAAGTTACTGATGAAAAAAACAATGGGAATCTCAGCACAGAATATAGTCAGGTTTGGAACTCAGAAGTGATATTTGGACAGGAAAGTGTAGGCTCCATAACTTAGTTGGTAAGTCAAAGTTGGTAAGTCAAAGGAATGGAAGATATTGCTTAGGTAGAAAAGAAGTAAAAGAAGGACTGAGTTCTCAGGAGTTTCAAAATTTAATATTTCAGTAATAGCTTTAAAATATGTAAGTTGAGATCAGAAAAAATCCAAGAGAGTGTTGTGAACTAGGAGACCAGGACAGAAATGGATGATAGAAGGAGGGAATCAAGGAATTTGTTGAGGAATCTTGTAAGGTGTAGAGGCATTCAGTGGTTTCACTGAGATAGAACTAAGAAACGTCTCAAGGGTAGTGCATGTAAGTGCAGAAGGTGTAAGTCATATCAGGGTGCATTGAGAAGTGAGCAGGAGATGAGTATAAAATCACTAATTGCTGCTCATAGAAAAAGGTTCACCTCAATTGGCAAGGGAATGGAAAAAACTGGGGAAGGAAAAATTACATACCAATTAAAATTAAATATTTTAAGATAGTACTTTCATAGAATCAGTATGTTAAAATTGACAATAGTTAAAATGGTAATGGGGGTAGGACAGATGACATCCCATAGTTTAGAGAAGTCCCATGATTCCAAAAAATAAGAGGGGACCTTGAGGTCTACTCTATTCTGAGGAAAGTTCCAAAGAAAAGCCACACTTTGCTTTTCTCCCAAAGTTCTGCATTGTTTGACTTCTTTTTCAATGGCAAAGAGCAACCTCCATTTGTATTTCTTTTGTATAGGGAAAACATTTAAGTAATCCACTGAGTGATACATTCCAGGTAGAAAACCCTGATTGCACAGAATGCAGATCCTGAACTTAATCAGAGTTTCATTCAATGAGATGCATTCTGTTTACCTTGATTGAATTTACAAGATAATTAAAAAGTTAAAATCCACTTATGATTTTGGAAAAACAAGAGATAAGATCATTGAGAAGGATGATTGAAAGTCTACTTTATTAATTAATTCAAGAAATACTTTACAGTTCATTCTTTGTAACAGGAAATATGCAAAGTCCTGGAAATACAACAGGGAACCAGACATACTCTTTTTATATGAACAAAGAACTTGAATTCTCTGGATAAATGATGGGATTAAAATAAAGGAAAGAGTTATGGGAAGATTGTGTCTGAGAAAGTTTGCAGGGCTCAGCTTTTGGACAAAAACAATGGAGAAAGAGCCAAAATCTCTCCAAGGGTCATGCTTTGGGAGTCAGCATATCAGGAAAGTGCTACACAACTCCCAGGAAGTTGAGGGAGAGAGAGAGGAAGAATCTAGAAAAACAAATGTGAGTTCCCCAGTCCCCTCAATGGCTGGGAAGTGCTCTCCTCTCACACCCTCAATATATTAAGGTGGGGTAAAACCCCAGGTTCACCACAGTCATCTGAGAGATGAACAGATGTCTTCCTTCCTGTCTGATATTACAAGAAAAAAGGGAGGGGGAATTGGAGGGCTTCTCTTCAGTGAATTTGGCCAGCAGAGCTAAACAAAGGAAAGCAAAAAATGAAACAATTCTGTGGAAGGGCATGCAGATAAGTTCCATATACTGGCTGGTCTGGAAATTGCATGAACAAAAACTCCTTTGGGATTTCCCTGTACCCTAACTCCTAGGAGTAAATCTGTACATTAGTCAGTCCCTAGCACAATTTTGATAACATAAGCTCGGAAATTTTTAAGAATTAGAATAAGTTGAACCATATATCAAAGTAGAGCTGTGAAAAAAATAAGTAAGAGAGAAAAATTGGCCAACAGAATAAATTCACCAAAAAATCTAAATGTCTAGACATCAGCAAAAAATTCCAAGCCATATTAGGAAACAGGAAGAGATGGCCCAGACAAAGTAAAAAACAAAATATCCTGAAGAGATACAGGATTTACAACAATTAATCAATTATAAGAACACAACTCTCCTAAATCAATTCAAAGAATGGAAAGAAAAAATGACTAAAGATATAAAGGATATTAAAAAGACAAGGGGTGAATATAAGAACAATTTGAAAGCCTGCAAAGAAAAGTAACAGACCTTATGGGAATGAAAAGCATGATAGATGAGATTAAAAAAAAAATACATTAGAGACACATAAGTGCAAATATGAATTGCTAAAAGAAAGAATTAGTCATTTCAAAGATAGAACATCTGAACTGGAAAAGACAGGAGAACAGAAAGAGAAAAATATGAAATAAATGGAACAGGTTCTCAGGGACTTGAATGACAATGTGAAACATACAAACCTTCACATTATTTGTTTCTCAGAATGAGAACAAAATGGAAAATTGCAGAAAGAATATTTGAAGAAATAATGACTGAAATCTTCCTAAGGCTTTTGAAAGACATAAATATCAATACCCAAGGACAATGCACTCCAAACAGAAAAAATCCAAATAGATCTACCCTAAGGCACCTACTATTCAGAATGACAAACACCAGAGATAAAGAGAGTGTTCTGAAAGCAACAAGAGAACAGAAAAGCATCACTTACAAAGGAACCACAATAAGAATGGTGATGACCTCTCATAAGAAACCAGGGAGTTGAGAAGAGAGTGGTATGATGTATTTAAGGTATAGAAAGAGAAAAGTTGGGAGCTGAGAAATCCGTATCCATCAAAATTGTCCTTAAAAAATGACAGTGGATTCAAAGTCTTCACAGACAAACAAAAACTGATTAAAAATATGTTATAAAAAGACCAGAATTACAAGAGATACTAAAGGGAGTGCTACAGCTTCAAAGAAAAAATCAAGGGTGAGAAACTTGGAGAAGAGAATAGAAATGAAGATTATTATGAAGGGTAAATTAAAGGGCAAAAATGACAAAAGTAAGATATGACAAGAGAAAGTCAAAGGACAAAATGGGTGAAGTAATGCCTTTAAAATAATAACATTGAATGTTGATGGTTTCAACTCTCTAATCAAAAGGCATATACTGATAGAATGGATTAGAAAATATGTGCCATCTATATGTTGTCTACAAGAGACTCACCTCAGACATAGTGATATAATGAGGTTAAAAGGGAAAGATTGAAAAAAGATATTCCATGCAAATAGTAACCAAAAAAGAGTTGGAGTAGTGATACTAATATTGGACAAAATAGATTTTAAATACACAGTTGTTATAAAAGGTGGAGAAAGTCATTATATATTAAGTAAAAAGGCAATTCACTGAGAAGAAATTAATACACTAAATATTTATTCACCTCATCTGACTGCTCCAAGATAAATGACGCACATCCTGGAAAACTGAAGGAAGAAATAGATGTCTCTACAATAATAGTTGGAGAGTTCTATACCCCACTCTCAGTATTGGATAGAACATCTGGACAGAGGATAAAGAAACAGAGGGATTGAAATGATATGATAGACGAACTAGACCTAACAGACATCTATAGAACACTGCACCACAAAACAGCAGGATATATACTCTACAAGAACTCATGGATCTTTCTCCAAGATAGACCATAAGAAGGGTCACAAAACAAGTCTCAATAAATTTTAAAAGTTTGAAATTATATAAAATATTTTTGGGGATCATAACAGAATGAAGTTGGAAATTGATAATGGATGGAAAAAGGGAAAATTCATAAATAGATAGAGATTTAACAATGCACTTTTAAACAATCAGTGCATAGAAGCAGAAATTGCAAGAGAATTCAGCAAATGTCTAGACATGAATGTAAGTGAGAATACAACATATCAAAACCTCGGGGACACCATAAAGAAAGAGCTGAGAATGAAATTTATAGCCTCAATAAACTAAAAATGATGATACACTAAAAGAGATAACAGAGGAGAGTGGATATAGCTCAAGTGCTATCTATGAATATAGATGTTTCCCATTTACTAGGTCCTGGTATCTATCACTGGTACCTCTTCAATACAAAACAAAACAAATGAAAAAACAACTCTCATTGGGGAACAGATATAGATCAGTGGTTGAGCACCTGCTTCCAATGAATGAGGTCCTGGGTGTAGTCCCAAGTCCCTCATTAAAAAAAAAAAAAAAAAAAAAGAACTAAATTTGAAAATCTAACTGCACATCTGCAGTAAATAGAAAAAGAAGAGCAAACTAATTCCAAACTTAGTCAAAGGAAAGAAATAGTAAGAATCAGAGCAGAAAAAAATGAAATAAAAAAAATCAACATAGAGTATCAACAAAATCAAAATCTGGTTCCCTGAGAAGATCAACAAAATAAACAAACCATTAGCTAGATGACAAAAGAAAACAGAATATGCAAAAAAAATAAAATCACAAATGAGAGGAGGACATTACCACTGACACCTCAGAAATAATAGAGATCATAAGAGGATTCTATGAATAACAGTAAGCCAAAAAACTAGACAATGTAGAGGAGATGAAAAAATTCCTAGAAATACACTAACCTAGAAGAAATAGAAGACCCCAATAACCAGTCATAAATTAAGAAATTAAAACAGTCATCATAAACATCCCAAAGATGAAAAGCCCAGGACCAGATGGCTACATAGGTGAATTCTACCAAACATTCAAAGATGACCTAAGACAAATCTTGATCAAGCTCTTCCAAAAAATTGAACTAGAAAGAATGCTATGAAACTCATTCTATGAACCTATCATCACCCTAACACTAATACGAGATAAAGATAATACAAAAAAAGAAAATTACAGGCAAATATCTCTAATGAATATAGATGTAAAAAATTATCAATAAAATACTTGCAAACTGAATTCAAAATCACAGTAAAAGAATTATAAACCAACATCAAGTAAGTTATATCTCAGGTAAACAAGGGTGGTTCAACACAAGAAAATCAATTAGTGTGAAAAACCACATTGATAAATTGAAGAAGAAAATCACGTGATCCTCTCAATTGATGCAGAAAAGGTATTTGATAAAATACAGCACTTCCATTCTTGATAAATCATTCCAAATATAGTAATCAAGGGGAACTTTCGCAGCATGGTAAAGTGCATATATGAAAAACCTACAGTTAACATTGTACTCAATGGTGAAAGAATGAAAGCTTTCCCACTGAGATTAGGAACAACATATGGATGCCCACTGTCACCATTGTATTCAATATTATGCTAGAACTTCTATCTAGAATTTAGGCTAGATAAAAGGCACCCAAATAGGAAAGGAAGAAGTAAAATTTTCACTATTTGCTGATGGTATGATCCTATATCTAGAAAATCTTGAAAAAATCAATAAGGAAGCTAATAGAACAAATTCAGAAATGTACTGGGATGCAAAATTAATATGTAAAAATCAATAATATTTCTATACACTACTGTTGTGTAATCTGAGGACAAAATCAGGAAAAAAAATTCCACTTGTAATGCAACTAAAAGAATCAAATGTTTAGGAATAAACTTAATCAAGCACATATAGGACCTGTATTCAGAAAAATACAACAAACTACTGAAAGAAACAAAGGAAGTCTTTAATATATGGAAGGATATTCCATGTTCATGGAATAAATATCACTAAGTTATCAATTCTACCTCAAATGATTTACAGAATTAGCACAATCTCAATATAAATCCCAGCAGATTTTTTGCAAAAATCTAAGTGCCAATTACCAAATTTATTTGAAGGTACTATTTCCCTGAATAGCAAAAAATGTTTTAAAAGGGAAGACTAAAGTTGGAAGACTCTCACTTCCAGTCTTTAAAGAATATGACATAGCTACAGTGGTAAAAATGCCATGGTACTGGCATAAAGACAGAGAGATTGACCAATGAAACCAAACTGAGAATTCAGAAACAGACCCTCACAACTACAGTCAAATGATTTTTGTCAAGGCTGTTAAAGCCATCCAGCTGGACCAGAAGGGTCTCTTCAACAAGTGGTACTGGGAGAACATGATACTCATATCCAAAGAAAGAAAGAGGAAACGTATCTCTCACCTTAAACAAAAAATAACTCAAAACAGTTGAAGGACCTTAATATAAAAGCAACAATCATAAAACCTCAAGAAGAAAATGTAGGAAAACATCTTCAAGATATTGTGATAGGTGGTATTTTCTTAAACCTTATACCAAAATCGCAAGCAACAAAAACAACAAAAAATCAATGGGAACTCCTCAAAACTAGACACTTTATCACCCCAAAGTATTTTGTTTAAAAGGTGAAAAGACAGCTGACTCAATGGGAGAAAATATTTGGCAATTACATATGGGTAAGGGCTTAATATCCATGATATATAAAAAGAACATAGAACTCATCAATAAAAAGACAAACTACCAATTAAAACGTGGGCAGAAGACTCAAAAAGACAATTATTCATAGAAGGAATACAAATGGTGAAGAAACACATGAAAAAGTGTTCAATATCACTAGTCATTAGGGAAATGCACTTCAAAACTACAAGATGTCAATTAGACTGGCCACTATTAAAAAGTCAGAAAACTGTAAATGTTGGAGAGTATGTGGAAAGATAGGAATACTTATTTACTGTTGGTGGGAATGTAGAATGGTACAGCCACTGTGGAGGATTATCTAAGTTGAATATAGATTTGCCATGTGATCCAGCAATACCGTTACTAGTTATATATCCAGGAGAACTGAGTGCAGCATCATGAACAGATATCTTCACAATATTAATCATAATGGCATTATTCATGATTGCCAAAAGTTGGAAACAACCCAGGTGTCCATCACCTGATGAATAGATAAACAATTTGTGGTGTATACACATGATGGAATATTACACAGCTGTAATTAAAATGAACTCATGAAGCATGTCACAACAAGGATAAACCTGGAGGACATTATATTGAGTGAAGCAAACTGGGCACAAAAGAACAAATACTGTATGATTCCACTATTATGAACTGAATATATTATGTAAAATTGTGGAATTAATTATTAGAATATAGGTCACCAGATAATAGAACGATGGTAGAGAATGGAAAGCTGAAGTTGACTGTGCAGAAGGGGTTAAAAGATTTGTTTGTAAATCTTTGGAAATGAATGAAAAGGCAAGCACACTTCATGGTGTTTATGACTAGCAGAGGTATTAAATGGGTATGACAGTGGCCAAAAGGGAAAGTCTAAGGACATTTATATTATTAGAAGGAAAACTAAAAAATGGAACATGAAACTGTGAATAACATAGTGAAACCTCATGCAAAATACAAATATGGTGATATTGCATATATAAAACTGTTTTACAAAATATAAATACAAATATACTAGAGAGGAGGAAACAGAAAAGCAGCTATGTATGTAAAGGGAAACAGAGAGATAAAGAGGAGTTCTGTTTGATTTGTTGGTTTTTGTTTTTTATTATTTCTGGAATAATGAAAATGCTCTAAAACTGAATGAACTGATGAATGCACAACTATGTGGTTATACTGAATAGCATTGATTGTACACTTTGGATGGATGTATGCTTTATAATATGTATCAATAAAATTTAAAACAATAAAGTGATATGAAGAAATAGGAAAATTTGTGATTGACATTAATGTAACAAAATTGATACAGGTTGGTGAGATGGAGAATGTAGGAGGGCATTTTTAGTGCAGAGGCCACATAGTAGTGTCTAGTACATATTATTATTCTTACTTCTCATTAAATAAAATAAGAAACTAATTTTAGAACATTGTTTTTGTAGGGAAATTTAAATACTTACAATAGGGTACTATGCAAGTTTATGGTTTTCTTATTAAGAAATTTAATTTATATTTGAAGGGAATTGAAGTATTTCACTATTTATTACTTTACTAATTTTAGTGGAGTTTTAAAATCTTAATATAGTTTTGCAAATATCACTAGAAAAACATTGTGAGATATATAAACCTATTGCAGATAGATAACTATGACAATAAATTTCATTTTATTAAAATATAGAGTTGTATAATGTATGAGGTAGGGGTCTTCTTTCTTTCTTTTAGATATGGCTATACCCTTCTCTCAGCACAAGTTGTTGAATAGACTTTTGACCCAGCTGGGAGGGCTTGACACTCTTCCCAAAAATCACTTGACTGTAGATGTGAGAGTCTATTTCTGAGTTTTCAATCTGGTTCCTATGGTTAATATGTTTATCTTTATACCAGGATGATGTTGTTGTTGTTGTTGTTGTTGTTGTTTTTACCACTATAGCTAAGTAATATGATTTAAAGTAAGGAAGTCAGAGTCCTCCAACTTTGTTTTTTTTAAGATATTTATTTTTGTCATCTTCTCTCTTTTTACATAGTTACAGTGGGAAACAGCATAGTATTTGCATTAAGATGGACAGATTTACCATGGAATCATATTAAGAACTCAGAACTATACCCTATCATTTATAGTCATATGGTTTTTTTTAAAGATTCATTTATTTTTATTTATTTATTTCTACCGCATTGTTTGCATTCACTGTCTGTTGCATCAGCTTGTTAGTCCAGCTCATCACATCAGCTCACTGTCTTTGTTGTCTTCTTTAGGAGGCACCATGATCAAAACCTTGGGCCTCCCATTTGGTAAGCAGGAGCTTAGCTTCTTCAGCCATATCTACTTCCCTCAAGTGATTTTTGACAAGACTGTCAAGAACTCCTATCTGGGCCACAACAGTCTATTCAACAAATTATTCTGGGAGAACCAGATATCCATATCCAAAAGAAGGAAACAAGACCATTATCTCACACATTATACAAAATTACCTGAAAATGAGGGGATGAAGGCAGGCTAGTGGATGAGTAAGACATTCAAAGAGTCAAGTCATCCCACAGATCAGTTAACAATCTAAACAGAGCTATCAAAAACACTTGTTTTGGGGGCTCAGAAGACCAGAAGAGCATCCTGAAATATCCTTGAAAGAATGGAAGGAGGAGGCTGCCAATTTGCAGTGAAGATTTGTGATTAGAGCACTCCACACCATGGAGGCCAGTGCCCATCTTCCACCAGTGGCATAATCCACCTAAGGAGCTTTTACATTGCTAGAGTTAGAAGCTCCATCTCCCAAAATCAGGGGAGGAAGAGATGGTTGGACGCTGACTTCCAACTACTGATTAGCAAATTGGGCTGGCTAAAAATAATACTAAGAAGAACTAAAATTTGAATCTGCCTAAGTTAAAAAGAGTCTGGTAGCCACCATTTTAACTCTGATCTGTCATGAGGTGAAGAGGGCCTGATTGAAAATCACAGAGATGGTAGGGACTGGCTTATTTTCACCCAGATCTAATTGCAGCCCTAGCCTAAACTCCAGCCCCACCCCTAGAAAAGAAGAAGCTGGGTAAACCTGCACCAGACTCTCCAAGAAAGTACAGGGACTTTCAGCTGGCACAGTCTGGATAGCCAGATACCTGGGACTCCTTCCCACTTGCAAAGGACAGGAAGGAAACTGTGTTTCCTTAACCTCTCAGGGCAAATGATGCTTTTGGACTACATGAACTCAACTTGGGCATCTGTTTCTTCATCCCCACCCCTGATAGGACAAGAGAGGTTGGTGTTTCCTACCCTCTCTGGGTAACTGCAGGTGCTTTTGGCTCACACAAACAGAATAGTCAGACACCTGTATCTCCATCCCTGCCCTCCAAACAGTAAAGGAATAGAGCTGGGTTTCCTCAGACTTTCTGGGCAACAGCAGGCAATTTTGCCCACATGGACTGGACAGTTGGGTGCCTATAGATCAACCCCCACCCCCAACAGGTTAAGAGGGGACTGGTGAGCATGAAGAATTTGAAAGGATACATAGAAAAATAGCAGACTTATGGAATGAAAGGCACAATAAATTTTAAAAAATACACTGGAGGCCTATAATAGGAGATTTAAGTAGGCAGAGGAAAGTATCAGTATGCTTGAAGACATGACCTCCAAAAGTGAACATACAAAAGCACAGATGAAGGAAAAAATGGAAAAAATTAAAAAGCGTATCAGAGAACTAATGATGGCAAGAAATGTGCAAACGACTAGGCCCTGAAAGTGGATGAGATGACAAGCCCTATATTCAGGAGCACCGCCAGGCCCCATGAGTGGGTGAGCTGCCAGTCCCCATCTGTGGATCAGCTTTCAGGCCTTGTGCACGGGTGTGCTGCTGGGCCCCACAAGTGGGTGAGGAGCCAGGCCCCATGCATAGGTGTGCCACCAGACTCCACTAGCAGTAAACCACGAGGCCCCACGAGTCCCACAGCAAAATGATGATGTAACAGGAGAGTGACACAAAGGAACACCAAGATGAGATGCACTGAAAAATCAGGAATTAAGGTGACGCAGATGGTAGGACACCTCTCTCCCACATCGGAGATTCCAAGAATTGAATCCCAGCGAAGAAAGGAGAAGGATGAGAAGAGAAGGCAGGAAACAGACACAGAGTGTTGCCCAGTGAATGGACACAGTAAAAGCAAAAATGGGTGGGGGTAAAAATGGATAAAAATAATAAATAAATAAATAAATAAATAAATAAATAAATAAATAAATAAAT
>JAKSZT010053994.1:901241-988179 GCA_026826555.1 Tolypeutes matacus
CATCTGGGAAGAGGATCAATCAGGGAACAGAGAGCTTGAATGATATAATAAAGGGGCTAAACCAAATAGACATATACAGAACATTGCACACAAAACAGAAGGATATATTTTATTCTCAAGTGCTTATGATCTTTCTCCAAGATAGACCACACATAGGGACACAAAGAAGATCTCAATAAATTCAACGAATGAAAATTATACAAAGCACTTTCTCTGATCATAACGGAATAAAGCTGGAAATCAACAAGAGGCAGAAAAAGGAAAAGATCACAAATATGTGGATATTAAAAAACACACTTAAATAATCAGTGGGTCAAGAAATAAATTTTGAGAGAAATCAATAAATATCTCAAGATGAATGTAAATGAGCACACAACATATCAGAACCTAAGGGATGTGGTGAAAGCAGTGCTGAGAGAAAAATTTATATCACTCAATGCTTACATTAAAAAATAAGAAAGAGCTAAAATCAATGACCTAACTTACATAGCTGGAGGAACTAGAAAAAGAACAGCAAATTATTTCCAAAGCAAGCAGAAGGAATGATATAAAATCAGAGCAAAATTAAATGAAATTGAGTACAGGAAAAACAGTAGTGAGAATTAATAAAACCAAAAGTTTGTTCTTTGTGAAGATTAAGAAAACTGACAAACCCTAAGATAGGCTGACAAAGAAAAAAAAGAAGACGCAAACAAATAAAATAAAAAAATGAAAGTGAGGATTTTACTATCGACACCACAGAAATAAGAGATTATAACAGTATACTATGAACAACTGCGGGCTAACAACTAGACAATGTAGATGAAATGGAAAAATTCTTAGAAACATATGAACAAACTACACTGAACCTAAAAGAAAAAGAAAACCTAAACACCAATCACAGGAGATTGAAACAATCATCAAACAACTCCTGAAAATAAAAGCCCAGGACCAGATCGTTACAAAAGGTGAGTTCAACTAAGCATTTGAGGATTTATTACCAATCTTACTCAATCTCTTCCAAAAAACTGAACAAGAAGAAAGGCTACTGAACTCAATTTATTAAGCCAATATCACCCTAATACCAAAGCCAGTTAAGGATATTACAAAAATAAAATTACAAACCAATTTCCCTGATGAATATGGATGCAAAAATCCTCTACAAAATACTTGCTAATTGAATGTAATAACACATTAAAAGTATTAGTCATCATGATTAAGTGGGTTTTATACAAAGTATGCAAGCACGGTGTGGGTCAACACAAGAAAATCAATCATTCTAATACACCACATTAATAAATCAAAGAAGAAAAATCACATGATCCTATTGGTTAATGCAGAAAAGGCATTTGACAAAATACAGCATCTTTTCTTGAAAAAACAAGACAAAAGTTAGTAATCGAAGGAAACTTTCTCAACATAATAAAGGCCATATATGAAAAACTTATGGCTAACATTGTACTCAATGGTGAAAGACTGAAAAGTTTTGCCACTGAGATCAGGAACCAGACAAGGATGCCCAATGTCACCACTGTTGTTCAATATAGTGCTATATGTTTTAGCTATAACAATCAGGCAAGAAAAAGAAATAAAATGTATCCAAATTGGAAGGGAAGAAGTGAAAATTTTGCTATTTGCAAGTGATATGAGCCTATACCTAGAAAGCCCTAAAAAATCTACAACAAAGCTTCTAGAGATAATAAACTATTTCAGTAGAGTGGTAGGATACAAGATCATTAAGCAAAATAAGTGGTATTTCTATACACTAGTAATGCGCAATCTGAGGAGAACTTCAGGGAATAATACACTTTACAATAGCAACTGAAAGAATCAAATATTTAGGAATAACATTAACCATGGATATAGAGCATATGTATTCAGAAAACTACAATGCATTGCTAAAAGAAATAAAAGACCTAAATATTTGGAAGAACATTCCATGTTCATGGATTGGAAGACAAAGTATCTTTTAGATGTCAATTCTACCCAAAGTGATATATAGATTCAATGTGATCCCAATAAAAATTCCATCAGTGTTTTGTAAACCAATGGAAAACATAATTATAAATTTATTTTAGTGTAAGGGGTCTCAAATTAGCCAGAAACCTCTTACAAAGGAAAAGAAAATTGGATAACTTTCACGTCTAGACTTTGA
The DNA here is from genome assembly GCA_026826555.1 of Tolypeutes matacus. NCBI lineage: Eukaryota > Metazoa > Chordata > Mammalia > Cingulata > Chlamyphoridae > Tolypeutes > Tolypeutes matacus. The sequence continues at coordinate 903,376 of JAKSZT010053994.1, forward strand.
ATCATATTACCTAGCTATAGTTATTTAAAAAGCAGCATGGTACTGTCATGAATATAGGCACACAGACTAATGGAACCAAATGGCTGCTTGAGAAACAGACACATCTATGGTCAAGTGATTTTTGACAAGGCTACCAAACACACCCAGCTGATGCAGAATAGTCTATTCAGCAAACGGGGTTGGGAGGAATGGCTATCCATAGCCAAAAGAAAGAAAGAGGATCCCTCTCACACCTTATACAAATTTTAACTCAAAATGGGTCCAAGACCTAAATATAAAACCAAGAACCATAAACCTCCTAGGAGAAAATGTAAGAAAATATCTTTAAGACCTGGTGGTGGGTGGTGGATTCTTTAACCTTAAACTGAAAGAACGAGTAGTGAAAGAAAACAGGTTAAATGGACATCCTCAAACTTAAACACTGTAGTGATTCAAAGGACTTTTCAAATAAGGTGAAAAAGCAGCCTGCTCAATGGAAAAAAATATTTGGAAACCACATACCCAATAAGAGTTTCGTTTCCATTCTATATAAAGAGATCATACAACTCAGTAAAATAGCAAGCCATCCAATTAAAAAATTGGTAAATAAGGAGTGGATGTGGCTCAATCAGTTGAGTATCTGCTTCCCACATGGGAAGTCTCAGATTCAGTTCTTGGTGCTTCCTAAGAAATAAACAAACCACAAGCAAAACAAATGAAAAAAAAAAATCAGGGGAGTTGTGGCTCAGTAGCTGAGTGCTTGCTTCCCAAATATGAGGACCTGGGTTAAATCTCCGTCCATGGTACCTCAAAAAAATGGGCAAAGGCTTAGAAATTTCTCCAAAAAGGAAATATAACTGGCCAAAATTCACATGAAAAAAGTGTTTAATATCAGTAGCTATTAGGGAAATGCAGAACAAAACAACAGTAAGTTATCATCTCACAAACCATAGAATGGCCATTATTAAAAAACAAAAACAGTATGTGCTGGAGAGGATGAAGAGAAACAGGAGCACTTCTTCACTCTTGGTGTGATTGTAAAATGGTGCAGCTACTGTAGAATACAGATTAGTGGTTCCTCAGGAAGCTAAAATTGATCCAGCAATTCCACTACTAGGTTTATATCCAGAAGAATTGAAAACTGTGAGGTGAACAGACATTTGCACACTGATGTTCATAGTGAATTATTCCCAATTGCCAAAAAATGGAAACCACCCAAATCCATCAACTAATGACTGGATAAACAAAATATGGTATATACATATGATGGACTTCTATGCTGTTGTAAGAAAAAATGAAATTGTGACACCTATGATAATATGGATTAACCTTGAAAATATGTCAAGTGAAATAATCCAGATACAAAAAGACAAATATTGCATGGTAGCTATGATTTAAATATGAAGAATAAATGTTTGAAGTTAAAACCTAGAGTAAAAGTTATTAGGAGAAAAAAAAATAAGAAAAGTACAAAAAAAGGAAAAAGTTATTAGGAGAGCTGAGAAATCAGTACTGATGGTTAATACATGTGAAAGTTTTTTTAAGCAATTTATTGAAGTATATCATTCATGCATGAATATACATAAATCATAAGTGTTCAGCAAATATTGTGACCTTACAAAACAAACATGCATAACACCATACAGGGCTCCCACACATCACTGCCCCCAACACCCTAAGTTGTTGTGAAATATTTGTTAACAAATCATGAAAGAGTTTCGTCAAGGTATTAATACTAACTAAAGTCCATATCTTCCTCCACTATACATTTTTTTAAGGATTTATTTATTTATTTACTTTTATCCATTTTTACTCCCTGTATTAGTCAGGGTTCTCTCAGGAAACAGAATCAACAGGAGATATCTGTCAATAATATGAGGTTTTATGAGTCTCTCATATCACCATGGGCATGCACAAGTCCAGGTTCTGTAGGCAAGGCTGCAAGCCAGGGGCTCTGATGAAAGTCCAATGAAAGGTCCTTAATGAGATTCTGGGAGAAGTTGGCTGTCTAACGATGAGCTGGGAAATTGTCTCTGAATGCTGAAACCACTTCCCTTTTTAAGGTATTCAACAGATTGGATAAAGCATCACCCATTGATGATGCAGTCTCCCTGATTGATGCAGATATAATCAGCCATCCGTGCAGTAAACTCACTGGTGATCAAAGCACATAAATGCCCTTGTATTACAATTCACCCAGTGCTTGCTGGACCAAACACCTGGACACAATTACCTGGCTGAGTTGACACATTAGCCTAACCATCACAGTCCACCCCTTGTCAACTTGGAAAACCATTCACATTATCCTAAACCATAATTAGTCTCTAAGTAAAAACAATAACAGACAAGCATATATATATATATATTTCTGCCTAACAATGTTCAACACCCTTGCGTACAACTGGAAATGCATTAATTTGCCACAGAATAGGGTACAAGTCCTTGGGTAATATTCACTCTTAAACTTGACATCCTTAAATATTATGAATGTGGAATTAATACAACTTTTCATATGATAGGGGAAAAGGTTGGGGAAAAAAACAAGAAATTCATTTTGTGTACATATACAATCATACTCATAATGAAACAAGGAAGAAGGGTTCATGATTATTACAGTCTTTGTTTCTGTAACTGGTCATATGGTCAAAGTTCATATTTATCACTACCTTCTTCCACTACCAATTCCATTTTCCCATTACCATCAGCAATCACTTCAGCTGGCCATGGTTCTTTGCCTGGTGGGGTGACCCAAACTTTCATTCCCAAAGATTCTGGGCCATTGTTAGTCCTGCATGAATTGGTTTGTTGCAATTTTCCATTGACTTTAATCACAGGGCATGGCAGTACAAGGAGAAACCTAGAGGATCTCCTGAATTCCAGGCAACCTCTTCTTTACCCCCATTATGTAGATGTATTCCTATTTCCCCTTGATAGTCAGGATCAATCACCCCAGCCAGTACAGTAATTCCCTTCTTTGCCTGTTGTGTAGCCATTGAGCAGTTTGATATAATTATGAATTCTAAAAAACAGATATTGGATTATACTTGTACACTGGTCTGTTAATCTGGGCATGATTAATTTATGATTAGGGCATTGACTGGACCGTGTCAGTAGTGTGTTCAGCCCCTCCCCTTGGTGGGTAGGGGAATCAAATATAAAAGGCAAGACAAAGGACAGAGGGAGCAGTTTTGATTTTGGAGTTTTGATGTTGGATAGAAGGCCATGGGATAAAGATGAGCCATTCACCTGAGAGTTCACAGCTGGCCTTCTGGAGAGAAGCAAAGCCTAGAGAGCCTAATAGTCTACAGCTGAACTTGAGGAGGAACCAGAATAGCTAACCCCAGAGATAAACGCAGCCCCGGGAAGAAAGGAACACAAGAAGCCTGAACCCTGGCAAACGTCAGCAGCTGTCTTGCTCCAACATGTGGCAATGGACTTTGGAGAGGGAAGAAACTTATGCTTTATGGCCTGGTAAGTGTGGACTTCTACCCCAAATAAATACCCTTTATAAATACCAACCGATCTCTGGTATTTTGCATTAGCACCCCTTTGGCTGACTAATACAGAATTTGGTACCGAGGAGTGGGGAAGTGCTTTGGCAATTACCAACATTTTGGAATGGTTTTATAAATGGGTAAGGGGTATATTTTGGAGTAATTGTGAAATGCTTGATGGAAAATGCCTAGATCACTTTGAAGAAACTATTGATAGCAATATAGATGCTAGAGACTTTTTTATGATGTCTTAGAATTAAAGGATGAAACTATTATTGGAAACTGGAGGAAAGGTTATCCATGTTTTAAAGTTGCAGAGAACTTAGCAAAATTAACTCCTGATGTTATATGGAAGACAGAATTTGAAAATGTCAAACCTGAGAATTTAGCTGAAAAACTTTCCAAAGTAAATTTGGAGAATGTGGCTTGGCTTTTCCTTACAGATTTTAGCAAAATGCTAGTCAAGAGAAATACACTGAGGACTGAACTTTGGGGCACAAAGAAAACAGAAAATGATTCCAGAACTTCTGTGTTTCTGGAAATCAAGTTCCCAAATGAAAGTGTCCCATTTGAAGACTTAGCTAAACCTGGAACTTGTAAATCAGAATTGAAGATGCAGTTATCTAGGAAAGACTTGTGGAAAGTCTAACTGTCTGATGGCCTGGACCCCTGCTTCCTGCATGCTAAACCAACAAAGTTTTTGAGAGAGCTGTATGAACAAAATCACTGTCAGCTTGGACAAAAAAGGACATGGAATGGAGTGATTGAAGGAGAAACAGCTTTAAGATGAAAACTAGAAACAGAGATCTGGGGACATATGCATGATTTCTAATATAGCAAATGTTTAACCTACCCTGATTATCACAAAATCAGGTCAGCAGGAATATTTGCACTATGTGGAAGTTTTAATTAACTTGACTGTAAAAATGAGAAAATGGATAGAGTTGATGATACATTATAGTGAGTAGAACTAATGTAACAAGTCTATAAATGGGATTGTGGCTGAAATTTCGGAATGTCAAGGTGAATTGAAAGAAAGCTCTAGTATTATCTAGGAATTGAAAAACAATGTGAACCCAGAGGTGGATGAGAATTGTGGTTAATTGTACAAATATAAAATGTCCATGATATATAAAAAAAAAAAAATGTACATCACTATTGCAAGGTGGTAGGAATGTGGAGAAGCAGGAGGAAAATACAATTAATGTAACCTGTGAACAGTTGTTCACAGGAATACTGTAAAAGCCTTGCATCAATATCAAAGATGTACTGTGTTAATAATAGGATGGGATGGAAAAAATATACAAAATTAATGCTATAGGCCACAAATAGTGATAATAGTCTGATAACATTATCTCATAATTTATAACAAATGTTCCACAAAAAATGTAGTGGATATTTGTTGTATGGGAATTCCACACATTTTCATGATTGTTTTGTAATTTTACAAACTCTCTAACAAAAATATATTTTAGTAAAAGAAGTTAAATTATCTCTATTCTGAGAAGACATGATCTTATAGGAAGAAAAAACCTATAGCAGCCACACAAGCACATGTCTACACTTATGCACACACACACCCTATTAGAGCTAATAAATAAATGCAGTAAGGCTGCAGGATAAAAGATTAATGTGCATAAGTTAGTTGTAGTTAGAAAAATTGTGAGGAATTTGAAAAGAAAATTAAGAAAAATTAATTTTCAGAAGCATCAATAATAATAAAATTGCTATGAATGATTTCATCCAAAGTATGCAAGATTTGTATACTGACATCTGTAGAATATTGTTGAATGAAATTAAAGAGGACATAAATAAATGGAAAGAGATCACATTGAATGGAATAGCAGATTTATTATAGTTAAGGTGGCAATTCTCTCACCAAAAGATTTTGAGATACACTACAATGCCTATCAAAATTTCAGAGCCCATTAAAAAAAAATAAACACAATAATAATAAACAAAAAAGAGGCAAGGAGGGAAGCGGCTGTGGCTCAATCAGTAGGGCTCCCATTTACCATATGGGAGGCCCCGGGTTCGGTTCTCGGGGCCTCCTGGTGAAGGCAAGCCCGCCCGCACGGCATGGTTAGCTGACCCAGCGAGCACAAGCAGCAAGGGAGGGATAAATGAATAAATAAATAAAATCTTAAAAAAAAAAAAAAACAGGCAAGGAAATTCTTCTCTTCTCCGTGAAAATGCTTTAATAATGATTGAAGTGATGAATGCACAACTATATGATTATACCAAATACCATTGATTGTACACTCTAGATGAATTGTATGCTTTATTAATATGTATCAATAAAATTGATTTCCTTTTAAGAAGTAAGAGCTTGCCTTTAAAAATCAGGGAATTACAAAGAGACACTGAATAGATAAAACTATACTGGAAAAGAGCAAAATTAGAAGATATTCAATTTTATATGTCAAAACATAATACAATTCTTCAGTTACTAAAATAGGGTGATACTGGCATAAATGTAAAAATCTAATACAATGGAATAGAACTGATACTTCAGAAATAAACCAATATATTTATGATTAGTTTTCAAAAAAATGTGTCACCAAGTCCAGCACCCAGGAAAGAACAGTGTCTTCACTAAATGGTGATGGAAAAATTGGATATGCACATGCAAAGCATGAATTATGATACTTACCTTACAATATTTACAAAAATTTAAGTCATTTAGAGAGATGAATGTAAGAGTAAAACTATACCACTCATAAGTAAATATAGAGGTGGTTCTTCATTACTTTGGATGTGGCAATTGATGCTTAGATATGACATTAAAATAACTAGAAACAAAAGAAAAAATAGACAAATTGTATTTCACAAAAATTAAAAACTTTTTCATCAAAGGACCCTCTAAAGAAAGCGAAAATATAACCTACAAAAAGGGAGAAAATGCATTCCTAGAATATATGTGAGATGGGTCTAATATCCAGAAAGCATATTTTAAAAATCCCTTACCATTTAACATAAAGACAAATAATCTAATTAAAAATGGGCCAAGTATTTGAATAGACATTTCTTCAAGGAATACATGAAATTGGCTAACAAGCACATAAAATGATGCACAATATGTCTAGTCTTTAGGGATATGCAAACCAACACCACAATATGACATCAATTCAAATGTCATATTTGAACTGCTGGGATGGTCATACTTTTTTGAAAATCTAAAATAACTGTTGATGAGGATGTGGAGAAATTGGAATCCTTGTACATAGCTCATAGTTATGTACAATGGTACAAACACTATGGAAAATATTTTTGCAATCCTTCCATAAAATATACACAGAATTAGCTGATGATCTAGTAATTCTGTTACTTGATATAAAGCCCCCAAAAGTGAAGAAAGATATTCAAGTAATTGCATACAAATGTTCATATCAGCACTATTTACAATTATTAGTGGAAACAACCCAAATATCTATCACCTAATGAATGGATAACCAAATTGTGTTATATACATACGTTGGAATTTTTTTCAGTCATTAAATGGAATGGATTAATGGTATAAACTAAAAAATGGAAAAGACTTGAAAACATGCTAAGTGTTTTCAAAACTTAAGCCAGATACAAAAGGTTGCATTTTTTAAAGTTTCCATTTTTTATGAAATATCTAGAATAGGCAAATCAATTGAGACAGAAAGAAGATTAATGATTGTCAGGGATTGAGGTGAGTGGGGAATGTGGAATAACTCCCTTTGTGTGAATGAAGTTTCCTTTGGAGTTGATAAAAATGTTCAGAAACTAGATAAACCTGATGTACAATATGATGAATGTACTAAATGTCACCTACCGCATTTTTAAAATGGTTAATTTTATGTTATGTGAGTTTCACCTGAACAAAAAATATACAGATATTGTCAAATACAGAAAGTGCATGAGATTTTATTCAAAAATCTAATTTTCTCAAATATGAAACATATACATTTTAATGTATTCATGCAAATATAACATTACTAGTTCTAAATGTTAATGAACATTTATTTTGTCATATTTCTTTTTCATGCATAAATGATACTTTATTCATAGAAAAATAAAATAATGGCAAACTAAAAGGAAACCCTTGAATTCCTCTCAAATATTTTTACAATTGTGAATAAAATGGCAAAAAGAAATTATGTCCTGTACTGTGTTATGTACTATAATCTTTACATAATTTCCCCTTATCAAAAGAAGTATAAAATTGGTTTCCAATATAACTTCAGATATTACTAACATTTTAACCTATGGTAGAGAGTACTAGGTACGTTCTACCCCACCCCTCTCACCCTTCATTCTGCATCCCAGTAACCTGTTGAATTTTTGTCACATCATTAGGTCTTTTGAAATGTCCATATTTATTCATATTTATACATCTTCCATTTATTTTTTCCAGATTTATTTCAGAGAATTCTGGCCTTTTATTTACAGAGAACTAGTGTTAGCATCCCTAATGAATCTCTAAGACCTTGGCACACATGGTGCAAGCAAAAGAAATTATTAATGAGGACTGGATGTGGCTCAAGTGATTGAGCATCTCCTTCTCACATGGAACAACCTGGGTCATGTTCCCAGTACCTCCTAAAAAGACTAAACAACAAAAAGCAAGCAAATGAAAAAACCAATTCAGGAAAGCCTATGCAGCTCAGTGTTTGAATGCCAGCTTCACACATATGAGGTCCCAGTTTCAATCTCTGGCTCTGGTACCACACATACACAAAATAAATCATTAATGAATAAAGAAATGAATTAATCTTCATAATTTCTCTTCACAACATATTTCTCTTACATATACAACATCATCTGAGAGTTATAATTTAGAATGTATCTGGTAAATCCACTGAAGATGAACAGTATAAGTCCCACAGAATGATGTACTGACTAAGTTTTATCATCTGTGTAATCAGGGTGTGATCCCCTGGAATATAGTCCTTATGTGGTATGACTGTTTTAAAAGGGTATGCAAAAATTGAATTACATACACCTTAAGAAGAAGAAATGGGGCAGGGCAGTGATTTGCAATGAGAGAAAAGTGCTGCTTTCTTTTGGAACCTGTCTCAGAACCTTGTTGACCTCAACATTTCTCCCAATTTTGGAGTTCTGGTGATTTCTCCAAACAATAGATAAGAGCTTGTCACATTTACTTGCACTTTTATAAGTCCTGACTATATTCAGAGATTTTTTATTCCAAAGAAATAGTTTCCAGTTTATTGTATCCACTTTTGCCTCAACATTCTCATTTACTACTTTTACTATTTGTGTCCTTATTCATTTTGTTTTGAATCTATTTCATTACTTTTAATTATGTTTTTCAAGACTCTAGGTCATTTATATTCAATACTGTAATATAATATAATATAATATAATATAATATAATATAATATAATATAATATAATATAATATAATATAATATAATAAATATAATATAATATAATATAATAAATATAATATAATATAATATAATAATTTCTTTTGCTGCTCATGCTTTGGGTTTGAAGTTTATGAAAACATTTCCTATTACATGATCCCATAGATTCTTCCCTACATTATCTTTCAAGGTCTTTATGGTCTTGCCTCTTATATTTAGATATTTGATCCATCTTGGATTAATTTTTGTATAAGGTGTGAGATGGTATTCCTCTCTCATTCTTTTGGATATGGATATCCAGTTCTCCAAGCAACATTTTTTGAAGAAGTCATTCTCTACCAGTTGAATGGGCTTGGTGGACTTGCAAATATCAGTTGACTGTATATGCAAGGATCTATATCAGAACTCTCAATTCAGTTCCATTCATCAGTAAGTCTATCCTTGTGCCAATACCATGCAGTTTTGACCACTGTAGCTTTGTAATGCATTTTAAAGTAGGGTAGTGTGATTCCTTTGGTTTCATTTTTCTTTTTCAAATATGTCTTTTGCTATTCATGCTCTCATAGTTAGTTTTTCCTGTTCAGTAAAAAAAAAAAAAAAGCTCTGGTGATTTTTATTGGGTTTCTGTTAAATCTGTAGATCAATTTGCATGGGATAGACATCTGGGTGATGTTTAGTATTGCTATCCATGAACTGGGACTATTTTTCCATTCATTTAATTCTTCTTTGATTTCCTTTAACAGTGTTGTGTAATTTTCTGCATATGTTATTAACACCTGTAGTAAAATTTATTCCTAGGTATTTGATTATTTTAGTTGTTATTTTAAATGGGATTTTTCTCTGGAGTTCCTCTTCAGATTGCTCATTATTGGTGTACAAAACTGCAACTGATTTTTGCACATACATCTTATAATCTGTCACTTTACTGAACTCATTTATAATCTCTAGAAGCTTTGTTGTAGATTTCTCAGGTCTTTTTATGTATAGGATCATATATGTAAATAGTGAAATTTTCACTTCGTTCTTTCCAATTTGGATGCCTTTTATATCTTTTTCTTCTTCTAAATGCTTGAACAAGTACTTCTAACACAAGTTAAATAGGCGTGGTGAAAGTGGATATCCTAGTCTTGTTCCCAATCTTAGAGGGAAAGCTTTTAGGATTTCACCAATGAATATGATATTACCTGTGGGTTTTTAATATATACCCTTTATCATGTTGAGGAAGTTTCATTTTATTCCTATATTTTGAAGTATTTTTATCAGGAAAGGGTTCTGTATTTTGTTGAATGCTTTCTCTGCATCTATAGAGATGATCATGTGATTTTTTTTCTTTTGATCTGTTTATGTGCTGTATAAGATTGATTGGTTTTCTTATGTTGAAACATCCTTGCATACCAGGGATGAAATCCACTAGGTAATGGTGTATAAATCATTTGATGTGCTGATGAATACAATTAGCAAGTATTTTGTTGAGGATATTAGCATCTATGTTCATTAGAGAGATTGGTCTATAGTTTTACTTTCTTGTGGCATCTTTGTTTGGCTTTGGTTTTGGGATGATGTTGGCATCATAAAATGAGTTAGGCAATGTTCCCTCCACTTCTATTTTTTGGAAGAGTTTAAGCAGGACTGGTGTTAGTTCTTTCCAGAATGTTTAGTAGAATTCACCTGTGAAGCCATTTAGTCCTGGGCTCTTCTTTGTTGGGAGGTTTTTGATGACTAATTCTTTCTCGTTACTTGTGATTGATCAGTTGACTTCATCAATTTCTTCTTTCATCAATGTAGGCTGCTAGAATGTTGCTAGGAATTTGTCCATTTCCTCTAAATTATCCATCTTCTTGGCATATAATTTTTCAAAGTACCCTCTTATGAAATTTTATTTCTGTGGGGTCAGTGGTGATATCTGCTTCCTCATTTCTTATTTTATATATTTTCATCTTCTCTCTTTTTTTCTTTGTTAGTCTAGCTAAGTGTTTGTCAATTTTATGGAATCTTCTCAAAGAACCAGCATTTGTTTTTATTTTTTTAATTTTCTCTAGTGATTTCTTATTTTCAATTTCTTTTAGCTCTTCTCTAATCTTTGTTACATCCTTCTTTCTAGTTGCTTTGGGGTTAGTTTGTTGTTCTTTTCTAATTCCTACATGTCTGCAGTTAGGTATATGATTTTAGTTCTTTATTCTTTAATATAGGTATTATGGATATAAGTTTTTCTGTCACTACAGCTTTCCTGCATCCCATAGGTTTTGATATAGTGTGTTGTCATTTTGATTCATTTCAAGGTAGTTACTGTTTTCTTTTGCAATTTCCTTCTTGACCCATTGTTTGTCCTAGAGTGTGTTGTTCAACTTCCATAACTTTGTACCTAATCTGGTTCTCTGTCCCTTACTGACTTCCAGCTTCATTCCATTGTGGTCAGAGAAATTAATTTGTATAATTTCAATATGCCTGAACTCATTGAGAGTTGTTCTGTCACCTAGCATGTGATCTGTCTGGAAATATGATCCATGTGCACTCAAGAAGAATGTATATCCTGCTGTATTTGGGTGCAATGTTCTGTATATGTCTGTCTAGTGCCTCTAGTGTGTTAATCAAAGTCTTTGTTTCTTTATTATCTGTTGAGATGTTCTATCTAACGGTGATGATGGTGTATTAAAGTCCCCCACTATAATTGTAGAAGGAACTATTTCTTCCCTTAGTTTTTCCAGTGTTTGCCTCATGTATTTTGAGGTTCCCTGGTTAGGTGCATAAATGTTTATGATTGTTCTTTTTTCTTGATGGATTGCCCCTTTTACAAATATATAGTGTCCATTTTTGTCTTTTACACTAGTTTTGCATTTAAAGTCTATTTTATCCAGTGTTAGTATAGCCACTCCACCTTTTTTTGGTTATTGTTTGCCTGTAGAAATGTTTTCCAACCATTCACTTTCAGCCTCCTTGCATCCCTGGTTCTAAGGTGGGTTTCTTGTAGACAGTATATAGATAGGTCATATTTCCTTATCCATTCAGCCAATCTGTGTCTCTTGATTGGTGAGTTTAATCCATTAACATTCAGTGTTATTACTGTCAAGGAATTAGATACATTAGCCATATTTTCTTTTGTTTATGTATGCCATATATTGTTTTTATTTCTCTTATTATCTTTTTAGGTGCTCTTACACTCTCCCCCAACTCTCTCTCTCCTGTTTTTTCCTTTCTATGTGCAGAACTTCCTTTATTATTTCTTGAAATGCAGATTTCTTATTGACATACTCTCTTAATTTCTTTTTATCTGTGAATATTTTGAACTCTCCCTCTTTTTTGAATACCTGTTTTTCTGGATAGAGAATTCTTGGCTAGAAATTTTTAATTTATCACCTGGACAATATCATAACACTGGATTCGTGCCTCCATGATTTCAGATGAGAAATCAGTACCTTAGTCTTATTGAGTTTCCCTTGTATGTGATGGTTCTCTTTTCTCTTGCTACTTTCTCTTTGGATAAGTTAGCATTTCAGAAAGCTATCTTCCCACTTTTCTTTGGGCAACTTAGAATCTTTTGAGTTTGCCAGAGTCCTGCTAATTAGACACCTATCTGTTCCAGACCTTAATTTCTATCTTAATTTATTTCTCTCCCAGGGCAGCTGTGCATGAGAGCCTGTTTCAGTAGACACCCCCTGCTCCCCCGGTCAGGTTAAGGTCCCTTTTAAGGTTCAAAGTGGTCCTTGTTATCTGAACTCACCACAAAGAACCACTTTTGACCTTCTTCCAGACCACTCCTCCTCCCAGGGGACCCTAAATAGGCCCTTGAAAGTTTTTTGAGGATTTCTACCACCCACCTCCCTTAGGGAAGTTGGAATTTTGGTACTTTTCAGTGGGCCAGGACTAGTCAATTGCCTGTCTCTGCCCTCTCCCCACCCAAGTTTTTCTCTCCCAGGTTGGCTGGGTCTGTCAGGCTGCCTGAGCAGATTCCCCTCTCCTTTCTTCCTGGGGCCACCTCAGTGCCAGCTGTTATGCTCCCCAAAGTTCAAAGGGGACTCAGGTAACCAAGCACACAAAAAGGAAACCCATCTCCACCCTTCACCAGAACCCTCTTCCTCCCAGAAAATACTCCCTCACCCTCAGTGGCTGGTGAGAGTCAGAGGTTTTTGCCCTGAGTGTGGGGCTTTGCTCCCCATCATTTCCAGCCACAGGGGCAAGAAACTCACAGTTTTCCCTTGGCCTTCTTATCTGTTTGTCCAGTTCCCTCTAGATCAGTGCCCTGAAGCCTCCTGCACTGTGGGTTCCCAAAACAGCTCAATGGGGTAGGATTTTGCCCCTTCTTAGATGTTTTTTGTTAGAGTTGGGAAGTGCCACCTAAGCCAACACCATCTTCCCAATTGTGTTTAAGTTCTACTTCCATCACCCTGGTAATCATTGGTCCACTTGGTATGTTTTTCATGCAGCTAGCATGCTGCAGCACCATTGACCCTAGAGAGAGGCTAGGAACACCAGTATTCCACTGGTGTTGTGCATAGTACCCTTCAGCATTATGAAACAGCCAGTCTGGTGGCAACATCCATTGTTCATCTGGCCATATTGAGACATTGATGGCTGCTGCAGGAATCTGAAAATGCAATGTAGTCTCCATCCACTTCAGGAGCACAACAAGAGATATAGTAAATACCTTTATTGTTTTAGGGGTAAGTGACCAATCTGGCCAATAACTCAAATGGAGAGACAAAATGCAATGTATTGAATGCCTGATTTGAATGTACAAGAGAGTTTGACAATACTTCAGTCTATCACTTTTAATTTTTATACATTTCCTAAATGCTTCCAATGCAGTGTGTGACATATGAAATGAACTTAACTATTTTAGTAATGCATTTTTTACTTCTACACCTTTACCATGAAGATGTTAATTACACAGGCATTTTACTTCAGTTGGTACAGGAAAAACTACTTTTCAATTATTTCATGAAAACTGAAGATTCCCAATAGAATAAAGATTATCCTTCCTTATCACTATTTTAACATAGAGATTGAGGTGGCTTCTGATAGGTTTTCCTGCTATGAAGTTACTTTTTGCTATTAATATCAATTTAGGTTTCTAATAAATAATGGCTTTTTGGAATTAGCCTTTTAAATGCTTCTGTTTTGAAGATGCTTCAACAAACTCTTTATAATTAACCATAACCACATAGACTAGTTTCCTTTCATTTAAATAAGCTTATTAACTTACAGTTAGTAACCAATGAAACTTACTTTATCCACTTGAGAAGGCAGATCTACATTTCCTTCTTTGCCTTAATTTCTTTAAACATGAGCTTACAATTTTCATCACCTTAAAGACTAATACATATAATGTTAATTTATTTACTTGGTATTCAATAAAACAGAGATAACACCCAAGCTAAATAAAATTGAAACCATTAGTTTATGCAAGTAATGTTCTTTTTCCTTTATAGGAAGCTTAAAACCTCTTTTCTCTAATAAAATTTTAAAATTGAATAATATTAAAAGTATACTGACTCTTGATTTTGGAATATATTTCAATTGTTTAATTTGTTTTAATCATAATTTAGAAAATATCTTTTCATAGTTTTCAAGGACTTTTGCTTTACTTACTGAAATTTGGTAATAGAATTATTAAGCACCTTTATTTTAAGGCTGTTAAAATGTTTAACTTGGGGAATTACAGGACAAATTACAATTCTTAATTCCCCATCTTAGAACAGTTTTAATCTGTTACACTCATATCCTCCACTGGATATGGCCCTGGGGGCTGAGTAGGTCAAAAAGCTTAGGAAAATCTTTTTCCCTTTTCCAATAGTTCCTATATTCAGATTTCTATATTACCCTTCCATCCTGCTCAGCCTAATTTGGGCTCCAGGAATACTTATTCATATGTATAACCACTTATTTAATTTTACACTTTGAATAGAGCTCTTTTAATAATTTGTATTTGTTAATTTGATATTACCAACCTGATGAATGAAGATATATATACAGAACAAATAGGCAAAGAAGAATAGAGTTTGACACAGAAACACAACTTAAGTTACTTAAAACATTCAACCTTTTACAAAATAAGTTTAACTGTAAAATAGCATTTAAAAATTTTCTTTGAAGACTATTTCTAATTCTAATTTGCACTGTGACCATGCAGCACTGCATAAGAATTTCATTCTTTAATTTTTGGCTTATAACTAAAATGTCTCCAATACTTTAAAATACAGTTTATAACAATTTCCTTTACTTGAGATCTTTGCTTATTTCCCATTTTGACTTTGGCAGACCTTGGATGAGCAAGACTAATTCTAGTATATACACACTGAGGTTATTGAAACCTCAGGGAAACTGATTTCTCTCATGAATTGCTGCTTTTAGGAATTTTAACACTAGGAATGGGAGGCCTGCCTCTCCTGTCCTAGGAGATAAAAGGACTCCAGTGGCCACTGGACTGGAAGAGTGGACATTCAAACACAAGTGTTGAGAATTCCACCAGGCAGCAATTTAGTCCGCACTTGGAGCCACAAGAGAAAGCAGGGTCACTAATACCACTGCAAGGACAGGTGACTGGGTTGTCACAAGTTTGCTTTCCCTTGAGCCATAGAGGGCAGAAGCTGTTATGAAATAACCATAAGCAAATGCAAGGGGTGATATTAGACTCAAAGTAATCACAAACAAAGGCAAACACAGTTTATACTTACTATCATATTAGCTGAAGTCTAAGGGAAAGGTGAAGCTAGTTATACCACCCAGTTATATCAATTTCAGTAACTATCCTTCTGCTCTTTTATAATATAAAGGCATACATATAATGACCTTAGTTACAGTTTCTAGTAAATTTCCACTTAAAAACAATTTGAGCAATTCCATTCATTAAGTAATTAAAACAATTTTATTAATAACAACTTTGCTAAGTTTTTCTACTTTCCTCACAGTTTAATTAATTCTATGTGTTATTTCTTGTATACATTAAATTCAAATGCATTGACATTTAAAGGCTCTTTTTTGGGGGTTACATTTCACCATTTGTAACAGGTGAACCCCAAATCTGATTTATGGGTCCCTAAATACGAGCAGACTAACAAAGTTAAAGCAAGTACATGTTAGCACAGAAAAGAGACTTTTATGCACAAAGCTTAGGTAAAGACTTGACTTTAGAATCACCTGGCTACAAAGCTCCTAGTGTCTGTCCATAGCAGAAACTTCATACAGGGTCCTCCAGTTATGGTCCTCCAGGAAAATCCCTGGGGAGCTGCTAGGTACAGAGCTAAGGGGTGAAGAGAAGCCCTGCCATTGACAAGACATGAATTGGGGCTGCTCTGGAGGCTGTATTGTTAGTTACTTCCCCCAGGTGGTAAAACCCTGCAAACCTATTTTGCTGGAAGGATTGGAGTGTTACAAGGAGATAGGCAGGGAGCTAGGAAAGCCAGGAATCTTTTAATTGTAATTGATGGCACATGAGGAGGTTCCTTATTCTACAGGGGAGAGGTTTGGTAATTAGAGTGCATTTCCTCATCCCTTTAAGGCAGGGGTTATCAACCATTTCTTCTGCATGGGCCCCTTGTTAAGAACCCCTGATTTAAGGAGACATGATCATGTAGACTCTGGCTCAGATCCATCTGTCTTCTCCTCTCTTACACAGGTTTAACTGGAATTCAGGATTCCATACAGAGCCCACTCTCAGCCATAATGTCGCCATGTGGTATAGCAGAAAAATATTAGATTAGGTAGGTTATCCCAATCTAAGAGCCACCCATTATCCTAGGGGATGATAAGACCTGTTTGTCAGTTTGGGGGTGTCCTACTGATGAGGGAAATGCTGGGATCCAACCCCACCCTCAGCAGAAACCCCCAGCATTAAAAAAAATAAACTCCCCTCAGTCCCTGGTCCCTCTCTCCCCTCCTTCCTCCCCCTTTCTCCATGGAATCCATGTCAAGAACATAAACACCCCAGGCTGCCTCTTTGAATTGCAATTTACAACTCTATACAGATAATGACTCTTTTTCCTCCTTAATGGCCTTCTGCTTTTAGAAAGATAAGCTAGTCTTGCTTCTCTACCTTTGTAACCCTGCCTGCCCACTTGCTCAGGAATTTGCCTGCTTAGTGTACCTATATAAACTTATGAAAATTGGAAAACAGGGCTCAGAATTTGGAAAGTGAACTCTCCTCTGGGCCCATGTGTAATAAAACTTTGTTCATCCATGCTCCCAAGTGTGCTGTTTGGGTTCTTTCTGACTGGCCACAACATTTGGTTCCCTGACCAGGAAACCCAACCAAGCAAGCCCATTGTGCCTCTGACTTGGGGCTGACAGGCACAGCCAACAGCAATCTCCAAGTGAATGAGGTGGGCGTCACCTGTCCTCTTGATGGTACCTCTTTCTGAGGTGGTCCATGAAGGCTGTGTCTCTACACACCAGCCTGACACAGTGGGGAGGTTGACTGAACAGTGCCAGAAGACTCCAAAAAAGTAAGGCCCCAGGTGCCAAGCCCTCAGTCAGGCCCATCTCCAGATGGAAGAGGAGACTGATCACCTCCTGAAACATTGAGTACTGAGATTCCAGAATAGGGCAATCTCTGTGGGATGGACTGCATAACCTTTGAGTGTTTGTGTGAATGAATGAGGACAGCAGAGGCTTGCACCTGCCATACGAGTCTGTGACTCCTCAGTGTATGCTATAGAGACAGTGTGGGCCCCAACCTGTTTTCTGTGGCTATGTCATATGGCATAACATCCAACCCAAAATTTTCCTTGGTGTCTTAGCTAAGATAAGCCTAAGTTCTCATGAGAAATGTGGACAGGTAGGCATCTGAGTGGCCTTGAAAGAGGTGACCCTGCCTTTGTCTGTCTTGTGCCACAGATGTAGGGTATGGGCTCATCACAGTCAAAACCTACTGTCTTAAACTGCATGCTCAAGAATTTCAAGAAGGGTTTTTCTGGAGATTATGGCATCCAGATGAACCCCAGCACCCTCTGAACATTATGTGAAGTAGAGTGGCCCACTTTTAATGTTGACTGGTCCTCAGAAGTGACCCTGGATATAGCCAGGGTCCGTGCAGTGTGGCTGATGCTCAGAGGAACTCCTGGCCATCCTGATCAGTTTCCCTACATTGACTCTTGGTTGGAGATAGCCCAGATTCTGCTCCCTTGGGTTCAATTTTGCATTGTAAAAAGGGACAGAGAAGGGTTGTGGTTGCACAGGGAACAGGGCTCCAGAAGCCAGTCATTCATCAAGGGTCCTCGAAGGAGAACCCACCCCCACCCCCACCACCATATGCTCTGGCCACTCTAGCCTCTCCTCCTGGCCTGGGAGTGCAGACAGATCTCCCAGCAACACCTCCACCTATGGCCCCTCTGGGAACATTGACCCCCTCTGAGGAAAGCCCTGCAACCCCACTAGCAAGGAGACTCTGGTCAGCACAACCAGCATTACAGATGTCCCTCTGTGAAACACAGGGTCAAGTCCAGATTAGCAAGCATGGGATCATCCAACCTGGGAGGCCTGTATTATACTACCAGCCCTTCAAAACTACAGACCTCTTAAACTAGAAGCAACACACCAGTCCTACTTGGAAAAACTGCAGGGCCTTATTGATCTCATGGGATCCATTTTCCAAACCCAACATCCTACTTGGGATGATTGCCACCAACTCCTCCTGGCATTATTTAATATAGAGGAGAGATGATGAATTCTGACAAAAGCCTGAAAGTGGCTGCAAGATCAGACCCCTACTGGCATCTTAAACTGGAAGATTGGGTATAAGAAGCAGCACCAGAATCCCAACCTAACTGGGACTTCAACACTGAACAGGGAGTGGCTGCACTCCAGCAATACTGGGAAGTGTTCCTCTGAGGGGTCAAAGAGGGACAAAACAACCCACAAACATGACAAAGATGACTTTAGTTACTCAAAAGCCCAATTAATCTCTGGGAGATTTCTATGAATGGCTTGGTAAGGCCTTCAGAATCTATACTCCTTTTGACTCAGAAGCACCAGAAAACCAGAGTATGGTGAATGCCACCTTTGTTGCACAGGCAGCAATGGACATTAAAAGAAAGCTCCAAAAATTAAAGGTTCACAGGCATGAACATCTTTCAACTACTGGAAGTGGCCAACAAAGTATTCATCAATCGAGATGAAGCTGCTGAATGAGAAGCCAAAAAGTGAATAAAATATCAAGCCTCCCTACTAGCAGCAGCCTTAGGAAATCCTGACCACACCAGATGAGAAGGACCACCTCAAAAAGGGGGGGGGGGAGCACCAGAAGGGTGCTGCTGTCCAGTGACAAATGTGTTTACTGCAAAGAGAATGGACACTAGAAAAATGAGTGTTCCCAAAAGACTCAGGCACCTAGAGGGAACATCCCTAAAAGGAAATACCAACCTGAGCCCCAAGACCATCTGCTCAGGCTAGCAGGAATCAACCCTGAATAGGGGTGACCACGATCACTGGAACTTGGCCTCCATGAGCCCATGGTCAAACTAAAAGTCAGGGGCCAGTCAATGATTTTCATGGTAGACACTGGTGCTTAACATTCTGTGGTCAAGCCCCCTTCACCCCCTTTAGTGGAAAAACTGCTAATATCATAGGAGTGACTGGGGACCAGTCAAGCCAATGGCCTTTTTGCCAGTCAAGAACTTGCCAGCTCGATGACCATGAAGTAACTCATCAATTTCTGTACCTGCCTGAATGCCCAGTTCCCCTGCTTGGTAGGGACCTCTTAACCAAACTGGGAGCCCAGATTACCTTCAAACATGAAGGGCCAGCAAGCTTAAGCCTTGGGACCAGCCTCACTCTCCTTGTCACCATGCCCTGAAGTGGAGAATGGAGACTTCATGTGGAAGAAAGTTCAGGTCAGAATCCAGAAAAACTGTTGGAACTTTTCCCCCAGCTTTAGGCAGAAAAAAACCCACAAGGAATGGCATGGAACCATGCACCCATCACCATTGAACTGAAGCCTGGAGGAATCCCGGTCCAGCAGAGGCAGTATCTGATCCCCCATGAGGCACAATTGGGCATAGCCAAACATATAGATCACCTGAAGAGAGAGAGGATCCTAATCGAATGCCAGTCACCTTGGAACACCCCATTATTGTCAGTAAAAAAAGCCAGATGGGACCGGATATCAACCAGTGCAGGATTTATGGGCCATTAATAATGCAACTCTCTCCTTACATCCAGTTGTTCCCAACCCACACACCTTGTTAGGACAGCTGCCACCTGAAGCCACCTGTTTCACTTGCCTGGACCTGAAAGACACCTTCTCCTGCCTGTGGCTGACTCCCCTGAGCTAGCCTCTGTTTGCCTTTGAATGGGAAGATCCCAAAACCCAGCAGAAAACTCAGCTAATGTGGACCCTGCTCCTGCAGGACTTCAAAAACTCCCCTACCCTTTTTGGGGAAATCTTGGCAGCAGATTTGGCCACCTACCTCTGGGAAGACTGCAGGTGTTCTGTCTTACAATATGTAGATGACCTCCTACTTGCCAGTGAAATGGAAAAGGACTGCTACAGAGGGACCCAGACTCTCTTACAACTTCTAACACAGACTGGATATAAAGAGTCTTGGAGAAAGGCCCAGATCTGTAAACAGCAAGTCAAGTACCTGGGGTTCAGCATTACACAAGGGCACCAGACACTCTGACATGAATGAAAGAAAGTGATCTGCACCATCCCTACTCCCACCACAAAAAGAAAGCTTAGTGAGCTCCCCGGGGCTGCAGGGTTCAGCCATATCTGGATTCCTGGGTTTGCAGCAATGGCCAAGCCCCTTTACAAAGTTTTGGTGGGTCCAGAATCTTGCCTGGGGAGAAACTCAACAGGGGTCTTTCAAGACATCAAAAGACAACTCAGCTGAGCCCCTGCCTTGGGGCTTCCAGATGTAACTTAAAACTTTAACCTGTTCGTGCATGAAAAGAATAGAGTTCCATTGGGGGTTCTCACACAAAGTCAGCCCCTGGCAAAGACCTATTTTTTACCTCTCCAATCACCTGGACTCCATGGCTGCAGGGTGGCCACCCTTTCTAAAACCCTTGGCAGCAACTGTGAGACTTGTTAAAGAAACTGACAAATTAACTCTCAGACAGGCAATTCACATTATGGTGCCACACACAATCATTGCCCTAGTGAACTCACATGGGCATCGGTGGACATCAAATCCTCAACTTGCACATTATCAAAGTTTACTCTGTGAAAACCCCAGAGTGACAATAGAAATGGGGCTCCACCTAAACACTGCCACCTTTTTCCAGAGGAGGAAGGTGCTCCAGAACATGACTGTGTCAAAGTGACTGAAAAAGTTTATGCCAGTTGCCCCAACCTCCAAGATAAACTGCTCCCTTCCACAGATCAGACACTATTTACAGACAGGAGCAGTGTTGTTAAAAATGGGGGAAAGCTTGCTGGATATGCAGTCACCACTACCGAATGGGTGGTGGAAGCATCATCTCTATCAAGGGGATGGTCTGCTCGGTGGGCAGAGCTCTGGGCTCTGGTCTGAACCCTGCAGCTAGCCACCTGGAAAGCAGTAAACATTTACACTGACTCTAAGTACGCCTTTGCTACAATTCATATCCATGGGGTAATTTATAAAGAAAGAGGTCTCCTAACCACAGGAGAAAAGGAAATCAAAAAGAATGAAGAAATTCTCCAACTGTTAGAAGCAATTTCGAAACCAAACAAAGTCACCATCATCTACTGCCAGGGACATCAGAAAGGAATGGATATGGTCACTCAAGGAAACAGGTTAGCTGACAAAGCAGCTTGGCAAGCAGCTGAAGGAACCCATGGAATACAAGTCATGGAATTAACACCATAGCTGTCCCTCTTAGGACAAGAGACTGATCAACTAAGCTATACCTGGGAATGACAGGAGTGGGCTGAAAGAGAAGGGAGAAGCTGAACCCCCAAAGGAACTTAGCTGCTCCCGGATAACCAGATTTTTGTACCAAAAGGAGCCACTCATGCCCTTATCCAGTGATACCACCAACTCACCCACCTAGGAAAATCTGCACTAGAAGTCTTGCTCAGGAGATACCACTACATAGCCCAGCTAAATTTTCTCTGTGCCACCATCAGCAGCGAGTGCCAAGTTTTTGCCAAAAACAAGCCCTTGCAGGGCCCCCATATTCTGGCAAGTGTCCAGCATATGGGAAAGCCCCCCTTTGAAGATATCACAGTAGACTTCATGGAAGTGAAACCAAGACAGCGGTACAAATATCTGTTGGTGATGATATGGACCTTTTCAGGTTGGGTGGAAGCTTTCCCCACTCACACTGAGAAGGCAAGAGAAGTGACTAAAGCTTTACTTAGAGAAATCATTCCATGACACAGGCTGCCACTGTCAATTGGAAGTGACAAAGGCCCAGCCTTCATGGCTGCCATAGTCCAAGACTAGCAAAAATGTTAGGAATCAAGTGGAAACTCCATACCGCTTACAGGTCCCAGAGCTCAAGGAAAGTTGAATGTGTGAATCAATCCCTCAAAGCCACCATAGCCAAATTCTGCCAGGAAACTGGTCTCCCCTGGGTAGACTTCCTTTGACCCTTCTCTGAGTTAGGTGCACCCCAGGACCCACTGGCTATTCACCCTTTAAAATTCTATTTGGGTGGCCATCGCCAATTATCCGGGCACTCAGAGGAAATCTCAAACTTCTGGGGGAAGCTAGCCAAGATTCCATTCTCCAGCAGGTAGGGGAAACTCTAGCCAAAATACATAAAACTGCCTTGTCCAAGAATCTCATCCCCCTGGGATACCCGGTGCACCCCCACGGGTCAGGGTCAAAGACTGGAAAAAAGAACACCTTCAGCCTTCCTGAACAAGTCCACATACTGTGATCTTTGTAAATCCTACTGTTCTTAAAGTTGCAACGATCATCCCTTGGATCCATCATTTCAGAGTCAAGAAGGCACATCTTAATAAAGAGCAGGACAGCTGGACAGTCTAACACATACCCAGCCACCCCTTGAGAGTGTGAGTCCCCCAGGATGCTCATGCACTGACCTCATCAAATGCTGGCTGAAAGGACACCTTCTCCTAGTGGATCCTGTGCTTTTATGGCTTGCTCACCTTGGTATTTGGAGTTGGACTCACTGCTGTGGTCCTTGCAGACTGGACTGTTGTGAATAGAGCCCTAATTGCAATTGCTTGCTGGTGTATAATAGGATGTTTCTGTGTATTAACTTGCTTGTCCTTTACTTCCTTGCCCCCTCCCTAAGAGCTGATTCCTACTCCCAAAATCTATGGCAACTGCTGGGGTAAACAATCTGTACTTAGTCAAAGCTGGGGCAAACAATCTGTACCAAATGCTTCAGCTCCATTCTTGGCAGGTGCAACTTCAACCTCTATAATATTTGATGCTTGCAGGGCAATCGAAGATCATGCTTCTTACACCTTGCTGGTTGCCCCATACCCCCACACCCCCATACCATCCCCAAGGAGAGGGTGTAGGTGTCACCACTATGGGAGTTATGAAAAACACCTCTGCTGAGACCCCCAAAAAGGCTGAGGATTCTGCCACTTTTGGAGTTTGCTAGTAGGTGCCACTGCTCATTGGAAGGGAGTCCCATTGACTTTTCCATATCTCCTACAGAAAATCCCCAGCCCAGTGGGGTGTGGCATCGAAACCTGTGACCTTACAAAAATCACCTTATTAAACATAACCACCATATCAGAAAATAACTTTTTAAAGGCCCAGGCAGGACTGAAACTAGGCATTAGAATATACAACCCATCAGGGCCGGACCCAGGAGACCTCATACTGGTCCAACTGATCCCAGTAACCCAATCCTCAGAAAAAGCTCTGATGGAAAATATCAATAAAGCTGCCCAGACACTAAAAGCCAAAGTTCAAACACAGCCCCCCCCCCCCAAACATTCTTTTGAACCAGGTTCGAAATTTCCACCAACTCCTAAATTAATCTTGACTCCATATAGCTGCCTCCTACTGGCTATGAACTTCCTCCAGTCTAACCATTTTCCCTGTACCTGTCCCTTGACAGCTCTGCAGCAGGAACTGGGACCTTCCCAGTCTGCATAACTGAACCCCCAGGAAAGCTGGCTAACTGTAAAAACATAATTACCAGGTCTCCTTCCACCATCCTCCTTCTTGGAAGGGCCAACTGTGACACCACCCGCCCACTCAATGAGCCTGACCGATGCACCACAAACTCCACCATCTGAGCCTGTGGCACCAACACCAACTGGTGCCTACCCCAGCATGGCCAGGGCATCTGCTAGCTGGATTGGCCAGTACCATCATTTTCGGTGTATGGAATTGAATTGTCTGGAGAGCTCTCCTGAGCCAAATGAGCAATACAGGCAATTCTGATACGCTTAGGACTAGGAGTAGTCGGGACTGCAGCAGTAGTGGGGGCTTCCCTCAGAGTTGGTCAGGAGGGCTTACAAACACTAGCTTGAGAAACATCAAATGACCTCAAAGAAATATTGGGGGCTCTTAATGGGCTACAAGACCAGAAAAACTCATTGGCAGAAGTGGTTTTGCAAAACAGGTGAGGATTAGACTTGCTCACCACAAGTTCAGTGGGGATCTGTCAGGCCTTGGGGGAAGAATGCTGTTTTTATGCAAACTCCTCAGGAATAGTTAGGGACAAAGTAGCCCTGCTAAAGGAGTGAGTCAAAGACCATTTAAACCATGTATACCAGGCATCTCCCAATGGAAATTACTTCCAGTATCTCCTTTCCTGGATTTTGCCATTTATGCCAGTAATAGCCTGTCTTTTTCCTCTTAACTTTTGGGCTATGCATTCTATGGTACCTAACACAATACATCACTTCCCACTTAAATGCCTTAAAACACCAAGTAATGCATCATGTTAAATATCAGCCCTTGGGGACTATAGAAAACCCCCCATGATAGCAAATAATGCCCCATAAAGAATTTAAGGGCATCAAAAGGGGTGAATGATAAGGGAAGTGCTGGGACCCTAATCCCCCCAATCTGCAGAAACCCACAGCAGGAATCCAGGACAGGATGATAAGCACCCCATGCTGCCCATTTGAGTTGTAATTTACAACTGTATACAAATAATGACTCTTTTTCCTCCCTAATGGCCTTCTGCTTTTAGAAAGATAAGCTAACCTTGCTTCTCTGCCTTTGTAATCCTGCCTGACCACTTGCTCAGGAATTTGCCTGCTTAGTGTACCTCTATAAACTTATGAAAATTGGAAAACAGGGCTCAGAATTTGGAGAGTGAACTCTCCTCTGGGCCTGCACATAATTAAACTTTGTTCATCCATGCTCCCAAGAGTGCCGTTTGGGTTATTTCCAGCTGGCCACAACACTACCACTGTCCTGACTCATCAAGCCAGTGTCCTGGAAATTGGGTAGCCCTGCACATTGTCCCATGTTTCAGGGATCAAGAGCTTTGTCTCTGGGAATCTCCAGAGCCTTAGATGTCATGCAGGCATCTGGGTCTTGTTCCCAGACCAAAACACCCAAGCTGCCCTGACCCTAGGTAAGGGGCTGGCTAGGGACCTTTAAATGCATTTCCCTACTTTGCAGTGGTTTTAGGAGCTGGCTATGAGTGAACTCCACCCATGGTCTCTCCCAGGAACTCCTAGGGTAAACTTCCTCAGAAAAACTGGCATTAAAACCCATAAAATTCTAGTGACTAATTGTCCTGTGACTTGCTGGCATCACCCCCAGGTACCAAACCCCTCCCACCCCAGGCAATCTCTGGGCCTCTCAAGGGTGGAGAAGGATTAAAACCTCAAGGCATTGTTGAGTGTAGGGCTTATGCCTTGCTCTAAAAATGCAGTTTCAGTTTCTAAGGCATTCTTAAGCATCTCACAGACCCAGAATGAGGACAACAGTAGTCAGAAGATCAAAGGCAAATTTAATTAAAAGATGCTACCTAGAGATCTAAGGAAACAATACAATGGGTAATAGACATTCTGAACTTAGGCTTTGGTAAATTCCCAGCAGACTCCTGCTCAACTTAGAAAATGTGACCAATCAGGGCTCAAAGGCAGTTTCAAATACCACCCAGAACTTCCTTGGATCTACATGGCACAGAGACAACCACTGCCACACCAGAGAGAGAGAGACAGAAGTCTGGATAGACTCAGAGTATGTCCTTTGGGAGCTTATCCAGGAACCCCTTAGCCATTAACACCCTTTAAACAGCAGAACCCAAAGTGGGCATGGGCAAGCCTTAAAACTCACCAGTATCTAGTGGGGGTCAGGGAACACCACTCACTTATTTTTTCCAGGCAATGGAAAAATAGGTAAGTGTTGGATGCATCTTGGCTATGATGCATAAGTGAAATTATGAACATGCTAGTTTGGTTAGGCCAGTAAAAAGAATTTATTTGGGAAATGGAGGAAAGAACAGGGCTTGTTGAGAAATGGGAGGAGAGAAAGATGGAAATACACACCAAGATTTGGTGCAGGCTTCTCTAGGCAGACAAAGTGCTCTCTGCCTCATATGGTTACCATTTAAACTGTTAGTTATTCCTCCCTCTTGCTAATTATATGGGGATGTGCCCCAGTTGTTATTGGTTACCCCACCAATGGTGGCGGCCAATGGTGAGGCCTGTTGGAAATATCCAGGGACCAGGGGAGATCCCAGAAAGAGAAACTGGGTCCTCAAATTTACACTCAAGGTTCCAGGAAGGTTTTGCAGCCATGTTGTCTGCTGGCCATGCAGTCTGCTCGCCATGTTGTGATTTGTCTTCTCCTCCATTACCCTCTACTATCCTGCCTCAGTAGAAGAGGAAGGGGCTGGATGTCAGATCATCTTCTGAAGGGAAAATGGTGTCCCTTGGTGTCCATTCATGCCAGATATGGATCATGAGTGAAGTATGAAGTGGGATGGGTCTCTGTTGGAGAAGTATCTACACTGTGACAGTATCCCTTGGAGGGTTCAATGGGCTTGTCTTTCATGAAGATATGTTTAAAGGTGAGGCAAACTGCTCTTATTCAGATTTTGTGTTTATCGGGACACTGGACATACAGATAGGCATGAAAACCTTCTACAAGCCACCTCTTGGTTGTGAAGATTTAAGAGTCTAAAAATGTTCCTTTGACCAGCATTTTGGCTGAGCTAAAATATGTTTCACCTCAGAAATATTGAGGCATCTGATAGGTTGGGAGTGGGGCTTATTTGAATTTTAATCAGCAGGATTAATGGGTAGTTGGGAGGTAGGGTGCTCACTTTAAGGAATAGATTGAAGAGAAGGCAAGTACTTCCAGGCACAGATTGAGATAACTTGGATGTGAAATATCCAACAGACACTCTTGCTCCACCTCTCCTACATAGACTTTCACACTGGCATCACATGGACACTGACCCACACCAGTACATTAGGATTTGGGGTGTTCTTCCCAAAGCCATCATTCTGACCAAGGTACATACATAGAGGTGGCAGAGAACAAGAACTCCTTGATTGTTTGGCAAAGGATTATGAATGGGTCCAAAGAATGGAAGGGACTAGGGGAAGGAGTGCTGTGCTCTTGTCACTATATGGAGCTTTTGACCCAGCACTAATACATGCAGTCAAAGTAGATGAAGCCAGACTTTTAGAAGGGAGGTAGGAGGTTGGGCTGGAAGAGGGAGTACAGTCCTATCTGCACAATGGTCATGGACCTGTGCAGAAACCTTGGTTTCCTGTCTTAGTCAGCCAAAATGGTGCTGATGCCAAATCCCAGAAATCTGTTGGCTTTTATAAAAGGTATTTATTTGGGGTAAAAGTTTACAGTTACCAGGTCATAAAGCTTAAGTTATGTCTCTCACCAAAGTCTGTTGCCACATGTTGGAGCAAGATGGTTGCTGACATCTTCAAGGGCTCAGCCTACATCTCCCTCTTAAGGCTCTGTGGTCCCAACTTCTTCCAATATCAGCTGTAGGCTGGGATAAGTCTTGTCTCTCTCCCAGGGCTCATTTCTCTTTGGGCTAAGGTGCTGTGCTCTCTCCACAAGGTCAGCTGTGAACTATCAGGCAAAGGGCTCATCTCTCTTCTTGGGGCTTCTGCTGTGTCAATGGAGCCTACTCTCTTTCCTCATGAATCTAACCCTTTCTCCTATGTATTTACTTCCCAGGGCTCTAGCTCAAAACTCCAACCTTCTTTCTCTGCAGTGTGGTATTTCAGTGAGTCTCCATGCACCAAGGGGGCAGGGACTCAATGTCCCACTGAAGTGACCCAATCAAAACCCTAATCACAAATTAATCAAGCAAGAGTGAAACCTCTGAATCCAATACAATATAATATGCCTAGAGGAACAGACCAGTTTACAAGCATAATCCAATATCTATTTTTGGAATTCATAAACACCAAACTGCTACATTTCCCTGTTCATTTATCCGTGTGTCTCTCAATCTGTCACTTTCTAATTTTCCCTTGTTCCCCTCTAGTTCAACTTGATCCTACTGTGGCAATTTTTTAAACCAGGCAACACCTTGAGATGGAAACATCAGTAAATAAGGATGCCTACAGAGTGAGGATCAGACTGTGGTGATGACCTAGGGTTTGAAATAGGGGTCAAGATCAAATGAACATTTAGCTGAGGAAGTTCACATCCTTTATCATCCTTTCCATCTTGCAATGAGCAAAGGTAAAACATCAAAATAAAGTTCTCAGAGGAGGAGAAAGTTTTATTTCCTGGGGATCTGGCTACCTGGAGCCCCTTGGACCTTGTGTAAACAGAACAGCCAGAGCTAATCAGCACCCAGTGTATGGGAGGGGTGATTCTGTTCGGGGAGGGAGTTGATTTGCCTAGCTGCCCAGGGATAAGACCCGGGCCACTGCAGAGCCAGGAAGAGAGGACATTCTCCAAAAGAGGGAGGGTTCTGTTGGAGGACAAGGAAGGGAATTTTTTATTTTTATTTTTTGACATTGATCTGGCTGCCTGCACCACCTCATAGCTTTGGGGAGCAGATAAGCCAACCTGAAGCAGCATCAGGTTGAGAGCAGACACGAATCTGCAGAGTCAAACTGATTTACATAGCAACACGGTGACGCTGGTGCTCGGCTCCAGAAGGGGCGGAATCGGCCATCTTTAGCACTCTGCACTGACTAACATCAGAGCTACAACTACCCTGGGGAGTCCAGGAAGTGGGACGTGCTTGATTAATTTCCACGAGCCCAGTTAGGGTCCCGTCTGTAAGGGGGTTGGTCTAGAGGAGGAATTATTTTGGGTCCTGTAAAAAAAAGTGAGAACATCACTTCAATAAATGAAAAATAAATTCTTTTTAATTTAGTTTAATAGATAAAAGCTGTTTCAGGACCTGCATATAGAACCCTGTGGGGAGATTGATTGATAAACACAAGCAGGCAGAGAAGATCCACGTGGACCCTAGGGGAATAATTGAACTTCCTTAGCTCTATTTGACTGCTTGCCTGTGTGGATCTTTGGCTTTTCTTTGTTTATTTCTGGTCTCTTGCTTTTCTTTCCTCTTTCCTACCCCCTTTCTTTTTCTTTCATTTTTATAAAATTAGGTGCTGCTAGCTTGTCGTTTCTTTGCTGTGCTTCTACTTCAGTAATTTCCCATTCGCTGTCTATATTGATTCTGTATTACAAACTATCGCTTATCCTTCCTTCATCTTTCTACCTTCTGCTTTCTGCTGTGGCTCTTTGATACAACATTATTTTCATAGGCCCACAACTTAAGGGTGGCAATTTCTATTCCATCTATTTTGGTTTCTTCTTTTTTTAAAAATTAGTATTAAGTTTTTCCTTTCAGCCCTTTCTTTACTATTTCTCTCCCTCCTCACAATTCTAGTCTTCTAAATCATGATATATATATTCCTCCATTTGTTTTCCAAGTCCATTGTAGGAACTCCACTTTTTTTCCTATTACTCTACACTATCTAAACAAGTTAATTATTCATCTAATTAAGTCTCATTTGGCCCTTCTTCTAACTTTTATCAATATTACTATCATCCTTCAGCCTTCCTTACATCTTTTGATTCCTCTGGCCTTAATCTTTTGCCTTCAAGGGAACATAAAAAGAAGTAAGGAAATAAAATACAAAGAAAAAGTGCCAAAGAGAAAACTTAACTCACACGCAGAACCACCAGCTAAATAAAACTTTAGAGCATAGAGAAAAGCTAATCAACTGAACAAACCCATCAAAATAATATGATGACCAGAGGGCAACAAAAAAATATAAATGACTCTGAGTAACAGGAACATATGGACCAGTCCAATGAACAAAATAAAAACCAAGAAGCGATGCAGAACATCGAACAACTAATCAAAGTTATCCAAACAAATATCACGGACCAACTTAAAGAAGTGAAGGAAGAGTTTAAGGATATAAAGAAGACACTGGGAGAAATACTAAAGAAATTGCAAACATGCCTAAAAAGGTAAAGGATATGATGGTGAAGAATGGCACAATCCAAGAAATGAAAAAGACGCTGGATTCACATAACAGCAGATATGAACAGGCAGAGGAAAGAATTAGTAATGTGGAAGATAATACAGCTGAAATCAAAGAGATAGTAGAAGAGATAGACAAAAAGATAGAAAAAAATCCAGCATGGACTCAGGGAATTAACCGATAATACAAAACACAGAAACATACACATTATGGGCAACCCAGAAGAAGAAGAGAAGGGAAGGGGAACAGAAAGAGTGTTGAAAGAAACAATGGCTGAAAACATCCCAACCCTACTGAGAGAGATGGATGTGCAGATCCAGGAAGCACAGCTCACCCCAAATAGTATAAAACCCAATAGGCCAACATCAAGACATATATTTGTCAAAATGTCCAATGCACAAGACAAAGTGAAAATACTCAAGGCAGCAAGAGAAAAGAGAAGCATCACATACAAGGGAAGCACAATAAGATTAAGTGCTGATTTCTCAGCTTAAACCATGGAGGCAGAAGACAGTGGTATGACATACACAAAATATTAAAAGAAAAAAATTTCCAGCCACAAATTCTCTATCCAGCAAAACAGGCATTCAAAAATGATGGAGAGTTCAAAATATTCACAGATAAACAGAAATTAAGAAAGTATATCAATAAGAAACCAGCATTTCAAGAAATACTAAAGGAATCTCTACGAGTTGAAAGGAAAAAAGAAGGGGGAGAGAATTGGAGAGTTTAAAAACAACTGAAAGACAAAAAGAGAAACAAAACAACATATGACATATATTAACCCAAAGAAAAAATGGCTAAAGTAAGAAATTCGTTATGAGTAATAATACTGAATGTTAATGGTCTAAATTCACCAATCAAAAGACATATATTGGCACAATGGATAAGAAAATATGATCCATCTACATGCTGTCTACAAGAAATCCACATTCGACCCAGGTATTCAAGGAGGATGAAAGTGAATGGCTGGAAAACCATTTTACAAGCTAACAATAGCCAAAAAAGGGCAGGAGTAGCTATTCTAATATCAGACAAAATAGACTTTAAATGAAAATCTACTGTAAGAGACAAAGATGGACACTATATATTAGTAAAAGGAGTAATCTCTCAAGAAGAGAGAACAATCATCAACATTTAGGCACCTAATCAGTGTGCCTCAAAATATGTGTGGCAAACTCTGGAAAAACTAAGAAGAGAAATAAATGCCTCTACACTTATAGCAGGGGACTTCAGCACACCACTATCATCATTAGACAGAACATCTAGACAGAGAATCAATAAAGAAACTAAGGCACTCAACAATACATTAGAAGACCTGGACTTAATAGACATATACAGAACACTACACCCAAATACAGTGGGATTTACAATCTTCTCGAGTGCATGTGGAACATACTCCAAAATAGACCACATGCTAGGCCACAGAACAACTCTCAATGAATTCAGAAAGATTGAGATTATACAAAGTAATTTCTCTGACCACAACGGAATGAAATTGGAAATCACTAAGGACAAGAGAAACAGGTTAGGCACAAGGATACGGAAGTTAAACAACACACTCTTAGACAAACAGTGGGTCCAAGAGGAAATTTCAAAAGAAATCAGTAACTACTTTAAAACTAATGAAAACGACAACACAACATATCAAAACCTATGGGATGCAGCGAAAGCAGTCCTGAGAGGGAAATTCATAGCCATAAATTCATATATTAAAAAAGAAGAAAGAGCTAAAATTGAAGACCTAACTGCACACTTGGAGGAATTGTAAAAACAACAACAAACTAAACCTAAAGGAAGTAGAAAGAAGGAAATAACAAAGATTAGAACAGAACTAAATGAAATAGAGAATAAGAAAGCACTGGAAACAATAAACAAAACCAAAAGCTGGTTCTTTGAGAATATCAATAAAATTGACAAACCCGTAGCCAGACTAACAAAGAGAAAGAGAGAACAGATGTAAATACAAAAATGAGGAATGAGCAAGGGCATATTACTACAGACCCCAAAGAAATAAAGGGTATCATAAGAGGATACTTTGAAATATTATATGGAAAAAGAATAATAATTTAGAGGAAATGGACAAGTTTCTAGATACCCGTAAACAATCTACATTGATGAAAGAAGAAATAGATGAACTCAACAGTCCAATTACAAGTAAAGAGATAGAATCAGTCATCAAAAACCTCCCAACTAAGAAGAGCCCAGGACCAGATGGATTCACAGCTGAATCCTACCAAACATTCTGGAAAGAGCTAACACCAATTCTATTTAAGCTCTTACAAAAAAAATAGAAGTAGAAGGATTATTGCCTAACTCATTCTATGATGCCAACATTACCCTAATACCAAAACCATATAAAGATACCACAAGAAAGGAAAATGACAGACCAATTTCTCTAATGAACTTAGATGCTAAAATCCTCAAGAAAATACTTGCTAATGACATTCAACAACATATACAAAGGATTATACACCATGACCAAGTGGGTTTCATCCTGGGTATGCAAGGATGGTTTAATATAAGAAAATAAATCAATGTAATACACCACATAAACAGATTGAAAGAAAAAATCACATGATCATCTCTATAGATGCAGAAAAAACATTTGACAAAATACAGCACTCTTTCCTCATAAAAACACTACAAAAGATAGGAATAGACAGAAACTTTCTGAATATGATAAAGGGTATATATGAAAAACCCAAAGCTAACATCATTTTCAATGGTGAAATCCTAAAGCCTTCCCTCAGAGACAAGGATGCCCACCATCATCACTCCTATTTAACATTGTCTTAGATGTACTTGCACGAGCACTGAGACAAGAAAAGGACATAATAGGCATCCAGATTTGAAAAGAAGTAAAAATTTCATTATTTGCAGATGACATGATCCTATACAGAGAAAGCCCTGAGAAATCTACAAGACTCCTAGAACTTATAAAGGAGTTCAGTAATGTTGCAGGGTATAAGATCAATGCTCAAAAATCAATAGCATTTCTATACCCCAATAATGAGCAAACTGAGGAGGAAATCAGGAAAAAAATACCATTTACAATAGTAACTAAAAGAATCAAATAACTAGGAATAAATTTAACTACAGATGAAAGAGACTTATATACAGAAAACTACACAACACTGTTAAAGGAAATCAAAGAAGACTTAAATAAATGGAAAAATATTCCCTGTTCATGGATAGGAAGGCTAAACATCATCAAGATGTCTATCCTACCCAAACTAATCTACAGATTTAATGCAATCCCAATAAAAGTCAACACTGTATTTTTTAAGGAAGTGGAAAAATTAACAACAAAATATATTTGGAGAGGCAAGAGGCCCCGAATTGCAAAAGACATATTGAAAAAGAAAAATGAAGTTGGAAGTATCACACTACCTGACTTTAAAACATACTACAAATCTACAGTGATCAAAACTGCGTGGTATTGGCACAAGGATAGACCTACAGACCAATGGAACCGAATTGAGAGTTCTGATATAAATCCTTGCATATACAGTTATCTGATATTTGACAAGGCCATGAAGCCCACACACTTGGGAGAGAATGGCCTCTTTAACAAGTGGTGCTTGGAGAACTGGATATCCATATCCAAAAGAATGAGAGAAGAATACCATCTCACACCTTATACAAAAATCAACCCAAGATGGATCAAAAATCTAAATATAAGAGCCCAAACCATAAAGACCTTGGAAGATAATGTAGGGAAGCATCTACAGGACCTTGTAATAGGAAATGGTTTCATGAACTTCACAGCCAAAGCACAAGCAGCAAGAGGAAAAATAGATAAATGGGATCTCATCAAAATTAAAAACTTCTACACCTCAAAGGATGTTATAAAGTAAATAAAAAGGCAGCCTACCCAATGGGAGAAAATATTTGGCAACCATTTATCTGATAGGATCCTAATATCCTGCATATATAAAGAAATCCTACACCTTGAAAATTAAAGGACAAACAACCCATTTAAAAAATGGGCAAGTGACCTGAAAAGACACTTCTCCAAGGAAGAAATACAAATGGCTAGAAAGCACATGAAAAAATGCTCAACATCCCTTGCTATCAGGGAAATGCAAATCAAAACTACAATGAGATACCATCCTACACCCATCAGAATGGCAGCTATTAAAAAAAACAGGAGACACTAAATGTTGGAGAGGATATGGAGGAATAGGAGCCCTCATCCACTGCTGGTGGGACTGTGGTATGGCCCAGCCACTGTGGAGGACATTTTGGTGGCTCCTCAGAAAACTAATAATAGATCTTCTGTATGATCCAACATTTACACTGCTGGTTATATACCCAGAAGAACAGAAAGCAAAGACACAAATAGATATATGCACAGCAATGTTCATAGTGGCATTGTTCACCATTACTAAAAGTTGGAGTCTGCCCCGGTGCCCATCAACAGATGAATGGATAAGCAAAATGTGGTACATACATACAATGGAATATTACTCAGCTGTAAGAAGGAATAAAGTGCTAACACATGGAATAATGTGGATGAATCTTGAAGACATTATGTTGAGTGAAGCAAGCAGGCACTGAAGGATGAACAGTGTATGACCTCACTGATTTGAATCGAGGAAAGTGAGCAGTCTCTGAGAACCATTGTCTCAAAGATAGGTTAACAAGGGAGAGAAAGAGAAGAGCAGGCTTTGAGCCATCACCCATATGGACATCATCTATGGTAAAATGCAGTTGAAATACAGGGTCTTTTTTGGGATTTGGATGTTGTTCTGAGTGCTGTTGTGGCAACGGATGTAGGCCATTTTAAATCAGCACACACCATTCAGAACTGTGTGGGAGAGAGTGTGGTTTATGATGTGAACTGTGGTCTATGGTTGATGGCAAGGCTCCAGGATGTGTAAGTCCATTGAGGGTGATGGGCCACACTTGTGGGAGATGTTTGTTTGGGATGTGGTGGGAGGTGTGGGAGGAGGAGAACATGGGATTCCCTCTAGGTTCCGTGTAATATTTTAGGTAATCTAAGCACCTCTAATATATATATAACATTTTTGCAAGCAAATGCACATATATGCACATATATTTATATATCATTTTACAAATATTGGTATGTATCGTGAAAATTTTGATTTTTACCCACAATAAAAAATAAATAAATTAAAAAAAAAAAACAACTTCTCAGAGGAGACATCCTCCAGTCTTTCCATCTCCCAAATCACACCAGAGTAAGGGGTTGTGCAATCCCTGAGTAACAAATAAAAAGGGATACTAAATTGAGGGAAAATCTTAGTTCAAAGTTCAGATTACAGACCAATATTATTTTAAATTTGACAGAGATGCATAGAGTCAGAAAAACAAATTTTCTGGCCTCCTCAGAAGGGACCTTCATCAGATTCCAAGAGCTGCCAATGACCCCAGAAATTTACTTGTTTCATGTAGGAGAATCATACCCCCCATAGACTGAAGCACCTTGGACCACATATTGATTACTTCTCAATATTTTGCCCTTAGCACAATGCAAGACCCTCATGCTCTCAGCAAGTTCCTAAGTAATGAAAGACATTTTGGATAAGTAAAAAGACTATGAAACTAAAATGAGATGGGCAATAGCCAAAAACTGACATTTGATCCAGCAAGGGGTCTGCAGGAAGTCTAGTTGCTGGCTGACCCCATGTCAACCAGAGCCTGTGAAAGACAAGATTGTAGGCAGACTTATAAAAGGACCCCCAAAGATCCCTGCTGCCTGGAATTCACATGCTAGTGAAATCCTTTTCCCTTGATTGAGGGCTGGACCTAGTGAATAGCTTCTAATGTATAGAATACATCAAAAGGAAAGGTTAATCACTTCCTATATTGGGTTACAAAAGCCTGTGAATTCCAACTTGCTAGTAACCTCTATTGCTTTCTCAATTTGTAAGATTTGATTAAAGAAACATCCATGTGAAAGGGTGCAGTTGGGAAGGAAATGAGGAGAACACCAGTCAATAGCTATGGTCCAGGTTCCTCAGTCCAACAGTTCCTTCAAGAGAAACTAAATATTGTAAAACACCAGATGAAAGAGCTTGGAAATAGATCCTTCAAAGCCAAGCCTTCAGATGCGGCCACAGTTCCTTTGACACACCTCTCTGCTAAAACCCTGAACTTTGTGTTGAAATGTTAACACAATGTGTAATTAAACAAATGTTTGGGTGTCTAGATATTAAAGCCAGGAAGGTAAGGACATATATTTTTTCTCACAACTTCATATACAACCACTAACAAAATACCTGTCAGTGCTCAATAGTATTTCAGACACAAATTTTAAGCATCATTATATTTTAATATAAAGACATATTTACATTTATATGTGTTAGAGATTCCCCCTTACAAGGTTTGCAATGATAACAAGTAATAGGACCTTGAATCAATGGCCCTGTAGCATAGATTGTGTTAGAGATTCCCCCTTACAAGGTTTCCAATGATAACCGGTAATAGGACCTTGAATCAATGGCCCTGTAGCATAGGTTGAGGAAAGGCAGCCTCCCACTATAACCCAACTAACCCCACCTAACTGAATGAGGAAGCCATAGACTACAGGCAGCTCATCCCCTCCCAATAATAAATAAAGTGGAGCAGATTAAAGCCATCACCCCCTCCAGGCCCAAGCACCACCAACCCCTCCCACATTCCAAGACCTCCTAGCCCAGTCCCTGTCTTTCCACTTGGTCCCAGGCTGTACTCAGTGCCTACTGATGTACTGTATAAAACCATATCCACCACCCTCTGGGGCTGGGTTGAAATCTCTCTTCACAACCCTGCCATTCCAGATGGGGGGCTGAAATCTATTCTTCAGAACCCCTCAATTGGCAGAGCTTCCCAATAAACTTTCTGCCTGCAATTGTCAGTCTCTGCATCCCAGTGAGTGCCATTTTTCTCTAATATTTGGTCCCCAAAACCCGGGTCTGGTGTCACTGGGACTGACTGATTGGTAAGAATCTCTGCCCTGCTGCTGCTGAGAGAATCCATCCAACACCCCCTTAGGAGTAAGGAACATTCCCAATGTGAATGGAGTGAGAGGTCTCACAGGAGATGGGTCCTTCATTTATCTATAAAGTTGTAAACTGTGATCTTCTGCCAAGATTGTTTGACAATGAATGATCATAATGATCTAACTTTAAATGGAAAGTTTTAAGCATTTTTATATTAATATTCTTACAAACTCTTTGAGGAGGACACTGTTACCATCAATCCCACTTTCTGAAGAGTAAATGGAGGGACAGAGAGGATAAGCAAATTGCCCTAAGTGGTTCATCTAAGTAGGGATGGACCTGGTGCTGAAATCCAGGCAATACAGCTATAATTACTGAGTTGTATAACATTATGCCAGGGAGAACCTTCCCATCTTTTCCATTATTACTGGGTCAGGAGGACCCTGGGAAGAAACCTCTAGCATGACTTAGGTGGTCCAGCTAGCCTCACTTACACTTGGAGACTGAAAATTTCAAATCCCTCCTTTTTATCAACACAAATGATTTTTTTATCTCTTCA
Source organism: Tolypeutes matacus (assembly GCA_026826555.1). Lineage (NCBI taxonomy): Eukaryota > Metazoa > Chordata > Mammalia > Cingulata > Chlamyphoridae > Tolypeutes > Tolypeutes matacus. The sequence continues at coordinate 941,028 of JAKSZT010053994.1, forward strand.
TCTCTTTAAGATAAATGTTCCTGTTATAAACATTATTCACTCCCTTATATTTTAAAATACATACACATAAATATTCACACACATATATTTATACAAATAAATACATATATTTATTCATTCATATATTGATATATTTATACACACAATATACACATACATGTATACACACATATAATATATACTAATTTTGTTCATCTTCCCACATACTTGTTAAGTGCCAGCTCTGTCCAATGCTCTGTAAAATCAGCTATGAAGTGTAATTATCAAGAAGAATCCTGGGACTTCATACCATGAGGAAGAGCACAGAGCTGGGCTCTGAGTTATAATGCACAATGCCATACCTCATGTTTAGCCACATCCCACGTGGCTCAGCTCTGAAAGCAGCAGTGGTGATTTGAAACTGCATTAACATTGTATATTCAGGATATCCTGTACATCATGATACATGCAGGCGCTCCTTTTTTGAAAACCACAAATATTCTTGGAATAATCTGTCCAAAAAAACTATGATATTCATGTATGTAAAATCAGAGCTGGCATCCTATCTTCCTTCCCTCTGACTTGGGGACCTGTAAGAACCATACTTTCATGGCCCCCTCTCTGGCTTCTTTCTAGGGTCTTGAGGTCCCACCCTTTAACTCCCCCTCCCACTTCAGCCTCCCCAGCATTTTTTCTCAAAGTCAGAGTATAAAGATCCATAAGTAGAATTCTATGGGAGGGCTTTCCCATAGTAAGTCAGGTTAACAACAGTAGGGGATCTGAGAATACTCAACACTCAGGGATATCCAGTCCCTCATTTTGCTAACCTAGAAAACACCACCAAACCACTTGATAATCACTAAGTAGAGGGAGACATTTTATTTTTTGTTTTCCTTGGGAGTGGTCAACTCAAAGGGAAGATAAACAGATTGTTTTGCTATGCTAGAGATCATAGTTAAAAGGCAGGGATGGAAAGGTAAGTTCCAAGGCACAGCAGTGTCTTTTTGAGCCCTGGGATTTGGCTCCAATATACTCCTGCTGCAACACTGCTATATGTAAGGTTTTTCTAAAAAGTATTCTATTTAAATGATTCATTCCCATTCTCCAAGCTGCTTCCCATTGGAAGTCTAATTTCACACACTTAGAGTAGTAATGTAGAGAAGTGATATCATTTGCCTTGTCACTATCACAAAGAAGAAGATGGTAAACCCTAGCTGAACCACACAAATCACAACTCTTAAGAAGAATTGTGGCAAAATGAATCGAGGAGGGACTCTGATATTGCAAATTGTTACTCTGAGACTTGCTCATAAGGTATTTAAGTTCAGAACAGACCATAAAAGTTAAAAGGGAGAACAAATATTATTCTGATCTTTTTACATGGTTCCCACTGGAACCTCAAAGAAGCCCTCTGAGTTTTCCTCCTCTTTATATATAGGTGGTGACAGATGCAGAGAGAGCTTAAGACACACTTCAGACACAGTGACAGGAAGAGACCAACACTTAGGCAGCTCAGGGGCTAAGACATTTGATCACATCTTGTAGGTGTGGACATTAGATATTCCAATGAGTTCAGGATAGAGCAGATATTATGATATAAAGCCTCTCAGAAACATAATTTGTTTTTTCAGTGTAAAATAAGCTTTGCAATTCTAATTAACCTGTTAATTTTTCCCTCCCTGGGGATAATGTTAATGTGATATAGTAGCAGCAAACATGAGAACCACACAAGAATGAAAACCAAGAGGTTTCTTTACTTACATCATGGAACACCCCCCCCAACCTCCACCAACACCCACTCACACACAGAGAGAATACCTGGCAGGGATTCCTGGGGGCAGGTTCCAAGGAGCAGGCTGTGGAGGTGGGACCTCAACCACCCCCTGTGCTTAAGCAGCCCCCCTTCTGGGCTTCTGTGGCCCCTACAGCTCTGTGAACACTAGGCTGGGAGCAGTGGGTTGGGCCTGCCATGCTTCCTGCCGAAAGTGTGCCCCTAGACAGCATAACCTTATTGAGCTCCAACAAATTGTGCATCTCTCCTAACTGGACAGGAAAGAAGGTTGTTGTAATGAAGGTGGGGAGGACTGTGGCTAAGTGCCCCCCCAATGGTGAATCATGCAGGAGGTCACAGATACCTTTTGTGCTGCACTAGGAAATTTATCTTGGGATTGTCCAGATTGGTGGGGGTGGGGATGAAAGCCTGAGTCCAGGCCTGGAGTGGGCAGGGATCTGGGTGCAGGGTGGATGCACATCCACTCCTGCTTTTTCTGCTGTCCCTCTATCTGAGCCTTCAGTGTTGAATGTGCTGAGGAATCCACTGCACCCCACTTCAGGCTCCTGGCACTGAATGCCCTGGACATGATGTCATTGATTCGGCCAGAGGGTGTGGAGGGGTGCATTTTCACCAACAGACAGAGTCAGAAGCATCCTCCTCTGTGGCCTTCTGGCCAGGAGAGGTCACCAAAACAAGTTTTCTTACTAACTTGCACCAGAAACACCTCAAAGTTCATCCCCAGTGACCCCAGTGCTGCTTCCACAGGGAGGAGAAAAACTTCATTCCTGTGGGACACAGGAGGAGTTGCTATGGCTCTGGAACTCCTCAGGCACAGCCATATAAGTACTTAGCTTCCTTTTCAAGCCTGAGGCTAAGGAAGAATTGTTTTGTGGCTTCTCCAACGTGTTTTCCTTAAAACTTCTTTTTTTTTTGCATTATTCCCAGAAATTGGTTTATTATATGCTTTCCCAAGTAATATTTTAGCAAGATGTATTTTACCAAATATCCATTCATGAGGGATTTGCTAACTTGAAATCTGGCATGCTGTAGGGCTTTTTTTGTGGAGTCAGGAATCTTGCTGGGGACAATCCTGATAGAGATACAGAGAAGGTAAAAGCATATACAATACTGAAAGGAATATGCAATATATTGCAACCTTCCACTGGAGAAGCTAGGGACAGGCTGGTTTTGACAGAGCCATACTGGAGCCTGACATAAAAGGGAAAATGGTGCCTCTTTCTATATAATTTTACTAAAATTTTAATGGTTAATTTTTCAAGCACTGCTGGCATAGAAGGGGGGAAAAGGTTGAAAAAACATTATAAGTACAGGTAGTATGACTCCCTACATTAATTTCCATTGTTCTTTACTCAAAAAAAATCCAAAATTCATAATAGTTTTATTTTCCTGGCTTTACTAAAAGGAAACTTGAAAGTATTTTTTTTTGAAATGTACTTTTTAACTTTTCTTGTTTTCAAATGAGAAAATTGTCACTTTGTAAAATTTCTCATGTCCTAGTGATGATCTTAAATTATTTTTAAGCACAGTTTACTGAAATGTCTTCTGTTTCCCTGTGACTGATATTATTTAAAATATATATAGATGGATCAATAGAGGTGATACTTGCACAGCATGAGACTGTACTAAATGTCACTGAATTGCACACTGTAAAATGGTTAATTTTATGCTAACTGAATTTTACCACAAGACATGTATGCCACTTCCAAATTAAGATAAATTTGTACTCAGTAAAATTTGTGCATTAAAAAAAATCAGTATTTGAAGGCATTATGGTCATTTTCAATACTTATGCATACTGTATCTGACATTTTCCCAGGACTTAAATTATCATTAAATGGATAATTTAATGATTATCTGTGTCAGAGGCTGATTTTCAGGAACATAATTTAAGTCAGATCTATTCTGTGAAAGTAAATTTTTTTCCTGTTGAAAATTCAAAATCTAAAAGCACTCAGCATAATTTTGTTTATATCCACAAAAAGGTGAAATGAAGATGTCTATAATCTCATTTTTTGTATGCCTATTTCCTATAATAATCATTATTTTCATCTGGTGATGAACCATTTTCAAATTCTTTATTTTTCCCTTTCTCTCCTTTCAAATTTGAAAATATATGCCTATGTCTCATTAAAATTTATGTTAATCAAGTATACTGCAAGGGGATAGGCCTTCTAATAACCATTTATCTTTATATATTTTCAGGATTTTTTATTGAGTTTTATAACTAATTACTCTTGAGTTTATATATCATCTCACACTAATAAGTTGCTTCAATATTTACAATATATTTGTATGAAGAAATTTTTTATTTCAGGTTAGTATATTTCTTCATCTTATACAATATATATTAAATATTCCTGATATTATATATATATAGTCAATAAATGTTAATTTGTGCATGTAGTGCCCTGATTATATTTGCTCCTTTACCAGCTTGGCACATAAAAGTAAATTCCAGCATTTTATAACTCCCAGCCCTTCTCTGCCTTGCAAATCTCCCCATGATCAATTCATTACCACATGTACCCATGGGCATTAAGATCACCCAAAAGACTCTCCCAAAAGATTCTCAAGTAGCATGCTCTAAGTTTGGCAGTGGGAGTTAAAAAATGCATGTTCTTCTCCCTAACTTTCAACCTGGACAAAGGACAATCAACCTTCAGAACAGCAGCAGAGGAAGACATTCCTGTGAAAAACTAATACAAATAAATATCTCACTTTTTTCACAAACACCCCAAACCATTCAAGCACCAAAAACGTAGTGCTACTCATATAATATTCACACATTTCTTCCTTAATAACATCCAAACAATTATGTTCAAAAGTTTGTTTGACCTGCATTTTTTTAGATTTGGCTTCTGAATGTTTCAGTGACATGGTAGCAACATAAGTTGTTGTTATTTTTTAAGTGATTTATTTAGTAATAATATCAAATGTATAAAAACTGCAAAGTAGTACTATCCCTTCACTAAGATTTCCCATTTGCTTAGAATAGTGTTACAGCCACCTAACTGGAACTTCTACTTAAATTTCTCTTTTGTTACTTCCACAAAAGGAGTTTTCCACAGCATTTCCTTTGGGATGCCTGGAACTTGGTCTGGCCCTTAGGGCAACTTTCTTGAGGTTTCATCTGCATCCACAGGACCCAGTTTGCCCGTTAGTATTTCTTGTAAGGTTGATCTCTTAACAAATTCTCTCACTATCTGTTAATCTGTGAACACCTTAAACATTCTCTCATTTTCCAAAGGCAGCTTTGCTGGATAAAATTCTTGCCTGGAAGTTTTTCTATTTCAGGGTACTGAAATACACACTAAAAATATTATGATTTTATGCTTCATGCTAAATACTAAACATGTGTATGATTGTGAGCTTCATGCTGTCACTCAAATCCCTGAGGTACTGCTTTTTTTTTTTTTTTTCTGTTTTGAATGTTCTTCTGACTGTATGTTGTCATTTATCCCGTCTTCTAATTCACTGATTCTTTCTTCCTCCCATTCAAATCTGCTGTTGTATGCCTCTAGTTTATTTTTACTCCCCATTATTTGCCTTTCATACCAATAATTTCTGTGTTTGCTTTTAAACTTTCAAATTCTTTTTTATCCTCACAAATTGTCATTTCCAATTTAGCTCTATATCCATATTTTTCTTCATCTCTTTGAATTGATTGAGATTTGTTTGACATTCTTTAATTGTTCCAAATTCTGTGTCTCCTCTGAAGCTTTCATTTGTTCCATTGATTGATCCATCTCTTCCTGTTTCTCAGTATGGCTTTTAATTTTTTGCTAAGGTCTGCGCATCTGATTTTCCTGATGTATCAACTCCAAATGTCCATTTCTCCCTCCTGTGTATGACTGCATTGTTAATTGGCTTTGTGTTTAAGCTCTTCTTTGAATCTTGGTCCAACTTATTCTGGACCTTTAGAGTAGCCTGTGTTTAACTGTTCAGATTTTCTCAGCTCTCCTTCATCTAATTCTTTCCCTGGATATGTGATACAGTTTTAAGATTGCATTTTTCCCCCACATGTTAAGCCCCTAGGAGAAAGCTTCCTTTCCTTGGTTCCTTTCCTGGAATTTTGATCTATTCAGTTTGTTTTTGTGCAGAATTTTCTCCCAGCTCCTATGATTTGTTTACATTCTCTCCTTCATTCACAGCCCCCTTTTCCTTAACCATTTTGGTTCTTGGTCCTCTCCTGTCTTACAGCAGTTTTGTCCTCACCCACCTTTAATTCTGTGAGGCTTTCATGTTTCCAGTTTCTTCCCCATTAGCATATCCTGCCCCATGTACCCAGATAGGGTCAAGGCATAAAGATGGATCAATCCAGAAAAATCCATTTAGTGTTTCAGTAGTCCAGCCAACAGAAAGTGGATTTGGTGTGCACAGCTCTTGACAACCTGTCTGCCATGGTCTGTCTCTTTATACATTTACCCTGGGAACCCCTTTGTATGCATCACCCCCTCAGCACCTTGTCTTCAGCCATGGGTCTCTGGGAATTGGGTCCCTGAGCCTGGATATGCATAGGGTTCTAACTCACTGTTCTGTGTGGCTCTATAAGCTGTAGCAGAAGGGACTGAGGTAATGCTGTCTCTGAATGACTACCATGCCGCATGGGACTGGGTGAGTGGGTGGCTCTGGGAATAAATTTAACAAGGATGTAAAATACTTACACATGGAAAACTATAAAACTTTGCTTAAAGAAATCAAAATATATTGAAATATGTGGAAAAAACACTGCATGCACATGGATTGGAAGGCTAAATATCATTAAGATGTCAGTTCTATCAAAAATGACTTACAGGCTCAACACAATCCCAAACAAAATTCCAACAGCATTTCTTTTCAGAAATGGAAAAGCCAATCATCAAATTTAGTTGGGAGTGTAAGGGTTCCTGAATTTTCAAAACAATCTTGGAAAAGGGAAAATTGGCAGAGTTCTTAAACTTAATGAAAAAGAAAAAGAGGGGGATCTCAAATAAATTACCAATTGAGATATTAAAGAAAGGAAAATATTACACATAAAAACAGAGGACATCCTTGTAAAAGAGCAAAAAAAAGAGAAATAAGTAAAATCTTTTAAATGAGTGGAGATTATAAGAAAACTGTGGGAAACTGATTCAAAACTGATAAAAACAAAGGTTTACAAGTAAAAGATAAAGTGATTGATAAAAAATAATTTTATTTAATTCAATAAAATTTTAAATGAGAGAAATTTTAGAGTTTTGGAATACTCAATCTTTGTTTGGATAAAAAAGGTAAAACTAAAAATTCTTTAATAAATTTCCTTTATAGTATCTGCAATTCAAATACAAATATATACCATCAGGACAAACAAACAAACAAACAAAAAAAAAGAATTAGAAGGCAAATATGGAACAAGTTTCCCCAACCAGATGAAATACTGGAGGATGTCTACAAAGCTTTTGGGGAATTCAATTTTGACCCTTATAATATTATTTACATGTAAATTCATTCTCAACAAGAGATAAATTTAGAAAATTGTATGTCCATGCTATCCATAGATGAACCAAAAATTATTTATATAGTCAAATGCAGACTGATAATGACATATATTAAGTGAAGGATGTCAAAGCAAACTCATGTTAAAGTGGACTCCAGTATGGAGTCAATAAGATATACGTTATGAAATGGAGATTAAATTTATTACAAAGAACATATCTACACAGTTAATCTCAAGGAGATGTAACAAAATGTGTAATGCTGCCAAATCATTTATGCCTTATTTCATTCAAAAATATATTGTACAAAAATATTATGCAAATTCTCAATAAAGCAAAAGTAGTTACTTAAGTCCTTGATACCTTTAGGATGGGTGAGTACTCTGCTTAGGCTCTCCTTCCTGATTACTTCAAGAGCTACCAAGAAGCAGATGTTCTGCATCTTCAAAATATAAAAGCTTTCACTTCCATGCATAAGCAGGCTTATCATTGCCCAATCCCTCCTGGTCTGTGTGCACAGATCTACTTAGTGCCATGATCAGTGTTAGGAACCTCTTTGTTTCCACACACCAAAACCACATTGCCCAACATCTCTTTCCAAAAATCTGATATCTAATATCCATTCAGCAGTCATTTGTTTTTCTTTTATTCAGTAATACAGTGTGTTAAAGACTTGTTATTTTGTGGGTCCTCTCAAATTTTCATACCAGTAATGGCCTAGGCATTAGTCTAGGTATTACAGACTTAAATGAACAATTGAACAAAAACAAATATTCTTGCCTTCTTGCCTCTTACATTCTAGCAATACACAGATAGAAAAGTAAAGATCAACCATACCATAAACAAAATAGTTTTAATATGAACTTAGCATGAACTCATACTATAAATCATAAACATACCCTCATATTGGGTCTTATATAAACCCAACCTTTCTTGATGGTCAGCATCCAATATATCCAAAGAAATTCAGTAATGTTGAAGAAAGAATGAGTATTTACAACATATATTCAGGTTGGAGTGCTAGAAGGAGACTAAACCTAGAATTGTGCAGAAGCTATATTTGAAGAGATAATTTTTAACAACTGTCAAAAATTTTTGAGACATTGATTCATAGACACAAGAAGCCTGACAAAAACCAGAAGGAAAAACAAAAATAAATGCACATCTAGGCATATAATTGTAAACTTGAAAGAAAATCTTAAAAATACATACAAAATAAGGATAGATACAGTAAAGGGGTAATAAATGAAAACTCAGTATAAATAATTATTTAAATATGCAAACACTTCATTTGCTATTTGTGCTCTCTGTTCTATGTTCTTCTTCCTGAAAATGTATTTTAAAACACTTTAGATCGATTTACCCATCTTATGAAATACACTATCATGTATTTTAATACTTTATGGATATTCTAACATACAAATATATTATTATTACTTTATCCACTCAATATTCATTGAGTTTAATTAACATTTATTATTTTTCAACCCTACCTGAATCTTGAACCCTCCATCTGGGATTATTTTCTTTCTACCTCAAGAATATTCTATCATATATTTTAAAAAATTAGTTGCTGCTGACAAACTTCCTCAGTTTTTACTTGACTGTAAAAGTTTTTATTCTACCTCATCTTGAAGGAGTTCTTTTTCAATATAAAATTCTACTTTGGCAGTTACTTTATTATAGCAATGTAAAGATCTCATGCCATTTCCCTCTGTCTTCCATTGTTTGTGTTGGTAGTCAGCTTTTTCATTTAATATAATTATATTTAAATTAATTTAATTATATTTTAAATTAATGAATATAAATGTTCCTCTTAAATAATCAAAATTGTCATGCAGATATAAAAACAAATATATCTATATAGGTATAAGAAACTCATCTAAGACATACAGCAAAGTATAAAAGGTGGAAAACAATATACCATGTAAAACTTTAAAAATAGTAAATTTTATTTCACTTTGACAATATCAAATAAAAGAGATATTAAGGAAAATACTAGAAATTAAATGCCCTTTCATAATGATAAAAGATTTGAATTCCAAGGAAAACATAGCTTTTTTGGAGAAATTGTGAGTGAACAAAATAATCATGCATATCATACATGATTCCTATACATCACCCCACCACCAACACCTTACATTGTTGTGACATATTTGTTACAAATGATGAAGGAACATCATCATCATAATACTACTACTGCTATCTATAGTCCATAGCTTATATTTGGTGTATTTTTTTTCCTACAAACCATCCTATTAACACCATGCATTAGAATTGTGTATTTATTATAGTTCATGAGAGATCATTCTCATATTTATACTGCTAACCATGGTCCTTCTTTCATCACAGGGGTTCACAGTGTTACATGATCTCTTGCCTTGTACAATCCATCCAAACTGTACACTCAGTGACTCTTAGGTTCATCATAGAGTTATGCTGTCATCATGTCTGAAAACAGTATTTTAAAATGTGTATGTAAAAAATAGCATTGCTTTTGAAAAGTGACAGAAGTACAATAAGTCACAGATTTGAGGACTTGTTTTTTTTTTTTACAACTCTCAGCAATTGATAGAATAAGCAGAGAAAATATAATGCAGATATTGAATATTTGATCACTGTGAATAATAAATTTAACTTAATGCACAATATACAGAACAGCAAAGTACACCTTTTCCCATACACTTAAGCAAGAGTGGCAAGAGGGAGAAGACTACAGTTCTGTCATAGGCAGTGTTGAGCAGGGAAGGAAGGTAGAGGCAAAAAGAAGGGAACAGATGTGGACTTGTTCTGATGTTAGGGCACAGAATATGTTGATGGGATGGATGTGGGGTGGAGGAAAAGTGAGAAGGTAAGAAAGGTGACAAAGCTGTTACCAGAACCCCTGTCAGTTCCTAAACCTGGAGCCAGAGGAGGAGTAGGTTCATGAAAGCAGACCAGGGTTCCATGTTGGCATGCTAGACATCCATATGAAGGCATCATAAATCAACTGTGTTTCTATCAGGACTGCACAGAAAGAATTGGATGGATAAGTAATTGTAGAAGTCATGCTAGTATAAATGGTGTTCAAAGCCAAGGCACTCCAGCAAGGAAACATGGTGATAAAGGAGAGGAGTCCAAGTACTGAGCCCTAAGGAAACACACTGAGAGGCTTTGGAGAAACAGACAACCCACCAAAAAAGCAAAGGGGAAAGGGCAGTGATGTCATATGAATAACAAACAAATAAAAATACCCATGAGAAGGTAGTGAACCAGAAACCAACTGATTTCAAGGTGAGAATGTGTCAAATGCAGCTGATGGATTAAATTAGAAGAGGAAAATTTGGGGGTAATGGAAATGTTCTAAAATTGGATTATGGTGAGGGATGCATAACTCTATATTTATAAAAATTGTATATTTAATTTTAAGAATTTTACACCATGTTAATAATGCCTCAATAGATGTTTAAATATTCACATACACCTGCCATGTGATTAAGCTTTTCTTCTCCCATGGATTCATTCACCCTGGAGAAATGAAAACACATGTTTATAAAAAGGACTTGTACATGGATATTCATAATATCTGTAGTCATAAAGCTCCAAACTTGAAGCAATGGGAAAAATCCATCAAGAGGAGAAGGGATAATCATTTTGTAACATAGTATCCGATGCCAAAGGGCTCAATGATAAAATCAGAGAGAAATGCTGATTTACATAGCAGCATTAAAAATTACAAAAAAATATTTTGAACTAATGACACATGCACCAAAAAGTGCGTTTTGATTTATTTCCTTTTTATGAATGATAAGAATTGTCAAAAATGATGTGTGGGGACAGAAATCAGAACAGAGTTTGCATGTGTTTGGAGGGGTTTGGGTATATATTGAAGGTACCGGAGTTATTTTCTGGATTAGTGGAAATGAATGATTCATATCTTGATAGGGTTTGGGATATTGAGGGGTATGGGGGAGTGAAAAGTTAAAACAATTTGACAGTCATTCAGTTAAGATTGGCACATTTAACAGTATTTTAATTTTACTTCATTAAAAACAAAACTAAAAAGAGAGATCATTAGAATATAATGGAGAAAAGAAGTTTTATATTCCAAATCTCCCCTTCTCCACCTTCCTCCAGGCCCTCTTACTGATGACCTGTCCAACCTGCCAGTTGCTCATGTGTTCCAGGTGCAATTCTGGGGAGTTCCCTGGGGTTTGTTTGGATGAAAGAGCCACAGTAACTGGGCAGATCCCTGTGGCTGGATACAGTGCCATTGACGGGCCATGAAAATCTTGCCAGACATTTGGCTGCTTATTGGGAAGCTGCAAGAGGTGGTGATGGAGTTTCTGCCAAATGGCATGAGTCCAGGCCTCACATTCTGCAGCCTCCATTTGTCATTGGCTTACTGGTGGGTCCCGTATTGTTGTTCAGACTTGTCTAGTCTGTTAGAAAGCCAGATTTATATAAGACAAGAAAAGCAGCCTGATGACACACTGGCTGCATTGATTGAAGAGTAATGCCAGCTCCTTGGCAAGATTAGTTTGCTCACAGAGTGTTGCAGAGGGTGTGTCATCTTCAGATGCCAAGATAGAGAAAAAGACTTTAAAAATACCCAGCCTTGTAGATAGCTACAGAAGGGCAAAGAGGATGAGAGATGGTGATGAGATCAACTTCACTGGCCCAAAAACTAAAGGAAGAGAAAACCAAAGGCTCCAAACTAGAACAGGTGATAATGGAGATGCTAGATATACTAAAGACTCTTAAAGGGGTCATGAGAACCACCACAGCACAAGGCCTCTGTCAAGCCAAGGGCATGACCCCCATCCACCCTCTGATGGCCTTTCCCTCAGGGGTGGGTTTGGGAGTTAAAACAGTGTGGTCCCTTCCTGTCCATTTAGGCCTCCAGAGATTCTAGGCTGTGTCCACCCACCCAGTCTCCCTCTGAAGGTCCTGGATTCTAGTGGACCCAATGGGACACTCTTCATTGACTGAAGTTCCTCCACCTTCTCTTCTGGACAGAGCCATGGTTGATTCCTGCTTTTAGATGAAAATACTCTCAACTCCTATAAAAACACCAGGAAATGTGGGACTGTTTTTCATTTCAAAGAAAGTTGGAATTATCTCCCTGTAGTCAAAGGAAGTCCTACTATTTAAACTTTTACTCAAATTGAGACTTGATCAAATTACATATCCCAAAACAATATTTTCTAAGTTTTATTTATAGCTTATTTATAGCTTAAGTAGCCTATTTCTACTTTATTATCCTATCTATATATCATAAATATTGTACTTTAATTAAGATATATATATATATTATATATATATACACACACACACTGTTTAGCCATAAGAGATACTTAAACATGAGAAATAGTATTTTTTGGCATAGTTGAATTTCTTATAATCACAACTGCAAAATAAACTCAACTTTATTTTTCAAACTAAATATGTATTAAAACATTACAAAACAAATATTTCTTTTTGGATATAAATTGCATTCTTTGAGAGGAATTTATATCATTTAATATTTATATTCTAAAATAAGAAAGTTTAAAAACAAAATTGGCAAGTTCACATGTAAATAATTTTCTTTCTCTGACATTTGCTGCACTGAGAATTTTCTGACCATGAAGAAATATCCCTTGTACAATTTGTAGAAATCTCCACATCCCACCCCTCATGCTTCTCCCTCACAATCTGACACAACTCACAGGAAATTTGAGGGAAAGCAGAGCTTTCTCTCCAACAGAAATTGCTGGCATCCCTAGATTTAGTAGTTTCAGTCAGAAATGGCACTCCTTCTGTAGACAACGAGCACTACCTGGGTATTATTAGTGATGGTGGAAGGAAAGCAGGAAGTGACAGTTTGAGGATGTTGGGTGGAGAAATAAGACAAAGGACAGAAAAATCATTATAAGAAGGCAAATTATTTCTCCTCAAAATAGAGCTTGGATCTGAATATAGAATTGTAAAGATGAGAAAGAATGTTGCTGGTCTGTGAAGCTGATATTTGGAGGGGGAAAGATATTGAACAGGGAAATTAAACAGAACACAGAGGATGTCATGTGAGGATAAAGTAAAGGAGAAGAATGCCCAGGGAAAGTCAGGAGTGATGAGAGTGGGAATGGGGGACTTGGCAAGAGAGTTCAGGGAACCCCTTTAAAGAAGGGACACCTGAGCAGTGACCCAACATGAGGACAATCAATGCAGGCTGAAGGCACAGGACAGGTGATGGCTATGAAGGGGATGTGATAGTGGTGTGTTTGAGGATCAGCCAGAGGCCAAAGAAGACTAATGCCATGATGTCCTAAGGGGTGGAGAGTAAATGCTGTCACCAGCATAGAGTTTAATTTTAATTTAAGAGAACAATGGCTGTGATGAGGGGAAAAGGGTTTAACAGGAAGAACAGGTGGAGACCCTGAAAGCAACTCTTTAAGATGATGATGTTGATTGCTGCACTGGGGTGGGGGTGTGGGGAGAGCAGTGGAGACAGAGAGAAGGGTCAGCTCCAGGACCTGTTCTGAAGAGACCTACAGGCTGCTGAGGCCTGTGTTTTCCTTTCCTTCCCTCCCTCTTACTGAGAGTTTTGTTCTCCACCTCTCAGGACAGAGTGTCCTCAAGTATGTAGTGGTCATGGCCACCCTTTCATATCCCTGTGCTTGAGGAGAACAGCTGAGTGGGGCTCTGTGTGCCTGGGTGGGGCTTGTGTCTCTCAGAGGTCCACTTGGGTTCACTGGCTGAGGAACCACATGTATCTGAGGTCTTTGTCTTGGGCAGATTCAGATCTCCACCTAAGCATCCTCCAGACTCTTACCTGGGTGTAGTGAGCCTGGCCACCAGCATTCTGGGAACTAAGGGGAGCAGAAGGAGGTGTGCTCACAGGTTTTCTTTGGGGCTCCTTTTTCAATGGGCTTCTTACCCCCCACCTCACCTATTCCTTTGTCAATGAGTTCACAGCCTCTATCTTGTCTTTCTCATCTAGTGCAAAGCTGGGGTAGAGAAGGGGACAGATACCTGCCTGTGCAGAACTGGAAGGAAATCTATTTGTCTAACTCTTTTCTTCTAGGGGCTACTTACTATTTTTTCCTTACAGTTTCTGCCTAATGACAGAACAATCACTTTTCCTATTGGGCAGGGCAGCCACAGCCCACTGTTCCAAGCAGCCATTGGCACAGCCTGCTTGTTTCTGACCACTCAAGTTTGCCAAGAGCCCACCCCCACATTTCCTAAGACTGGGTCTAGTCTAGTAATACGTGGCTCTGTCTTGCCACTGGCCATGGAGCATGGTGCCTGATTTGGAGGTTAAGTCCCCACCTCAGACTCTCAAGGCAGGTCTTCTGACCATGGCTTGGACTTGGGTCCTGGCTGGACATCTGCACTGGGTGGTGGTCAGGGCTGGCTTAGAGGGTAGACAGGTTCTTGGGGAGAGACTGGGCAGCTATGTAGGGTTAGATGATTTTGCAAAGCTGCAGGAGAGCCTCATTTTCAACATGCAAATTTGGGAAAAATGGACATCTGTGGTGGGGACTACAGTTTTGGGGGGCATCCATAAGTGCAGTGAAGGGGGTCATGGCCAGAGTGTGTCTGTAAAATTGGATTTCAGTGGTGGTTTAATGCTGAATTTTGAACTGCATTTTAAGCCTCAGGAAAGGTGGGTTGTGGGAGACTCAGTGATTTTCTAATTTCCAACCTGAGCTGGGGTGCCAGAATTTAACTCTAGTATGACACTTACACCTTTATTTACCTACTGGGAAACTGACAGCCCTAGTCTCCCATTGGCCAGTGATGTCCATTACTGGTTGTTGGGATGCAAGTTTCTGACTAGTAACTGACTATTTGTGGTTCCCATTGGCTGGGGCTAAACCTACTTAATAATAATGATGATATCTCTTATTATATTCAATGTTTAACTATTGACAGGTATTTAGTTCAGCTGTAGTTTATGTAAGGCAAGGGATCTTAACCAGGGGCCTGTGGAAAGACTTCAGGGAGACTGTGGGCTTGAACTGAAAGAAATCAAGTTAAAGACATGGCAATGAAGAGTATCATGAAACTATCTGCCACTACATTCTGAGAAGGGGTCTGTAGTTTTCATCTGACTAGCAAATGTGTCTGTGGAATAAAAAAAGGTTAAGAACCCCTGATGTAATGAGTAGTCACTTACATTTTTTAACTTTTTATTTTGAAATAATTTTAAACTTAGTGAGAATTAGTGAAGACTTCAATGAATAGAACAGTACAAACAAAAACCCATTTGCGTTTATTCATATAATGGTAAAAAAGTTAACATTTTACAGTCTTTTCTCTATATCTCCCAAACTCTCTTTTTTTCCTGAAATTTTTCTTCTGAACAGTGTAAGCAAGTTACCAAACTGTTGCCTTATCAAGCCAAAATATGTCAGGGTTTGTCCTTCAAACCAAGACTCTCCTACATTTTAAAAAATCATCCATTAATGCTAAATTAACATGATACATCACTACCATCCATTCAATTTAACAACCATCCATTCAAGTTTCACTTCCATTCAGGGTTCACCAATTGTCCAGTGATGTCTTTTACAACTGAAGGGCTCAGTTCAAAATGGGACATTGCTTTTAGTTGTCATGTCTCTTTAGAATCCTTCAACCAGTAACAGTGTATGTCTTTCCCTGATTTTCAGAAACTTAATGTTTTTGAAGGATATGGCTCAATATGGGTTTCTCTAATGTTTCCATTTGATTGGACATAGGTATGTATCTTTGGTAGGAATACCACTGAAGGGATGCTATGTTCTTCCCTGTATATTATATTGAGGGGGTGCATGGTGTCCATTTCTCCTATTGCTGGTGATGGTATCTTGATACTTTGCTTGATAGTTTGGCTAAACTGTAGTTTGTCAGGATTCTTCATAGAATTATCTTTTCTTTCTTCTAATGAGTAAGTATTTTTCAGGGACATATTTTGACTATGTGAATATCCTGGTACTTTCCAAATTTTACCCAGTAGTTTTAGTATGCATTGGTAATTCTTGATTGAGATGATTATTGCCATGATGTTTGCACAATATGATTTTCAAGCTCAACCATGCCTCTACTGTAGTTAGTGGCCATTCTATTGTAAGAAAGAGTTTTCCCTTCTCTCTCATTTATTATTTATGTATATCAGTGTTAATGCAAAGATTCCTATTTTATTGCTATCTTTAGTTATTTTGATGCTCATACTACCCCTGACTTGGTCACCAGGAGCCACTTGAAGTTGTTTCTGTGACTTTTTGTTATCTCGCCATCTTTAGCAACTTCCTTAATTTATGGTACAATGAGTTCCAGGTTCTCCTTTTACTTTCACTGACTTGATTCAGTGATTTCTTCAATCAACTGTTTCTTTCTGAGGAACAATTACAATAATAGTATAATAAAGTGTTTGGTTTTTTTTTCCTGGTAGATATATTATTTGGAAAGATTTAGTCAAAAGAGCAAAGAGCTAAAGGGATTTTAAATTTTATTGTACTAAATTCATCTAAATGTCTTGCATGACTACTGCCACAGTAATAACTCTAATCTTTTAAATTGCTTTTACTTCTCAGTAGATGTAGCCAGCCAGTTAAGGTTCCTTTAAAATTTCTTTTGAAACAACAACACTCCATTTCATCTTAACTTAATTCCCAAAAAATAAGGTCTCATTTCTTCATATTCTTTTTTCTGAGCAGACATTTTCTTCATGAGGATTTTAGCACATAGGTCAAAAACAATTCCAAAAACTTGCAAGATATACTCAACTAGATTTCAAGGCCTAAGAGCCATGTATGGAATGATGTTTGGTTCTCCAGAACAGAACAAGTGACAGCCCTACCCCTTCCAAAATCTCATGCATTAGGCATGCTCTCTGCAAACACTAGGGTGAAGGATTCACCCTCTGAGAAAAATGGGGTGGTGGCCAATCTCTCTGCAATTTCCAGGGAATATGTTCAACCCTCTCAGAACAGTGGTGTGGCAGCCAAAATACCTGAAATCCCAAGGAAACTGATTCCAGTCTTTCAGAACAGTAGAGAGGGAACACTCTTTGTGAAAAATGGGGCAGCATAGACCTACCCCAAGAGACTTACTATTCAGAAGGACAAATATCAGAGATAAACAGAAGATTCTGAAAGCAGCAAGAGAAAAGAAAAGCATCACATACAAGGAAACTTGATAAGAATCAACCTATTTTCAGAAACCATGCAAGAAAGAAGAAAGTGGTATGATGTATTTTAAGACATTGAAAGGGAAAAACTGTCAGTCAAGAATTCTGTATCCAGTATATCTGTCCTTCAGAAATGAAGGGGAGTTCAAAGTCTTCAGAGACAAAAAAAAAACCCTGATAGGATGTTATAAAAGACCAAAATACTTGTAATGCTGCAGCCTGAAAGGAAAAACAAAGATGAGAGACTTGGAGAAGAGTGTGGAAATGAATAATATTAAAAAGGGTAAAAATGATAGACAATAGCAGGATATGACAACAGAAAGCCAAAGGTCAAAATTGATGAAGTAAGTAACCCCTTTACAATTATAACATTGAATGTTAATGGCTTGATCTCCCCAATCAAAAGACACAGACTGATAGAATGGATAAAAAAATATGAGCCATCTATATGTTGTCTACAAAAGACTTACCGCAGATGTAAGGACAGAACAAAATTAAAAGTGAAAGGTTGGAAAAAGATATTCCACACAAACAGTAACCAAAAACGAGCTGGAGTAATGATACTAAAACCAGACAAAATAGATTTTAAATGCAATACAACAAACAAGAAGAAAAAACTATTCCAAAGGGAGCCAAGATATATGAGGCACACACTGTCACATCTGAAGGAAGAATTAGAGGTGTCTACAATAATAATTGGAGACTTCAATACACCACTCTCAGTGTTGGATAGAACATCTGGGCAGAGGCTAAGTAGAGAAATAGAGCTTGAAAAATATGATAAATAAACAAGAACTAACAGAGAGTGGAATATACATTTTCAAGTACTCACGAACCTTCTCCAAAATAGACAATATGTTGGGTTACAAGACAAGTCTAAAAAATTTAAAAGATTGAAATTATCCAAAATACTTCCTCTAATCATAATGGAATAAAGCTGGAAATCTATAATGGCAGGAAGAGGGAAAATTCATAAATATATGGAGATAAAACAACACACTCAAACTCCTGAGGGCTCTGGAGACACCCAGGTCCTATATAAGGGGGAATAGCTCCAGAGATTGATGCCTTATCAGTGGGCTCTACTCTGGAATCTGTGCTCCTGAGAGTGACAGAGTTGGACTCAAATAAGTCCTCCATGCACATGGTCCATCAGTCCCTACTATTCAAACATATATGTGATGCTGGAGTTTGTGTATACTTCCAGTGACTGGAGCCTTTGGCCTGCCCATGTGCCAGCTGTGCCTGGAATCTTGGTGGAGCAGCAACTCCTACTCCACAGCTCAACTGCCTCACCCAAGTCACCTGATGAGGAGACGATGATGGACAATGGCCATCCCAGGGAATGGAGAAAATCTGCAGCGGTAAGCAGGATAATCCCATCCATTGTATCCATGGGATATAATCCCCCTCTCACTTGGAGGTGGAGTGGACATCACCATCCCAAATTCCTCAGGACTTGATGGTATTCTGTTGTAGACACATTGTTATTCAAGCAATGGAAGAAATTACAACAGTGAGGTGGAGCCAGTGGCTACTGGACACTTTTGGGGCAGGGAAGGGAAAAGCAGTTGTAATACAGGGGCTTTTTCAGGACTTAGGAATTATCCTGAGCAACATTACAATGACATATATAGGCCATTTTACATCAGCATATAACATGCAGAGCTGTGTGGTCTACAATGTGAACTATGGTCCATGCTTAATGGCAAAGCCCCAGGATATGTATATCCATTGCAGGTGAAGTGCCACACTAATGAAAAATGTTTATGTGGGATGTTATGGGAGCTGTGGGAGGTGGGGAACATCAGAATTCCTGCAATTTTGGGGTAACATTTATGTAATATAAGCATCTTTTAAAATATATATATATAATATATATATATAAAACACACACACAAAAAAATCACACACACACACAAAAGACACCAGTAAGTGGGCTGAGACCCACCCTGAGTCATGCCTCACTGAAGTACTCCAATCAAAAGCCTCCATGTGTATTTAATCCAATCAAAGATTCCCCCAATCTAATCAAAGACCCTTAAGTGAATGATCTAATAAAAATGATCTAATTAACAGGTTGCTAAACTGAATGTAACCAAAAGGCCCAACCACATACCATAGGTTTACAGGCATTGGAATGGATTTGCTTAAGGACATAATTTTCTGAGGTCCACAAAACTCAAACCAGGAAAACAGGTTACCTAGAAAGTAGTTTTTTGCTGTGGCTTAGATAAAGTTTTTGATATAGCAGATGGTCAGGAGCTGACAAATAAGGAAGGAAAATATAGCTTGTATCTATTTTTGAGATGTGTGTGTATGTATGTACTCGTATCTATTATCAAGCTAGCTAGCTAGCTATGTGTCATCATCATCTATCTTCCTTTTAGGAAATATATGCCATCTGCTTTTACAATGTTACTACTTTAAAATTTATTAGAAATGTAGGTTTATGAAAAATCATGCATAAAATACAGAGTTCTCATATACCACCCTATTATAAACTCCTTGCATTAATGTGGTACATTTGTTATAATTCAAGAAAGAACAAATTTTAATTGTATTATTAACTGTAGTCCATCATTTACAATAGGGCTCACTGTTTGTGCAGTATAGTCCCATGTATGTGTTTTTTAAGATTTTTTTATTGTAGTAGCATATGCACAACTTAAACTTTCCCCTTTTAACCACATTTACATGTATAATTCAGTGCTGTTAATTACTTTTACAATGTTGTGCTTTCATCACCACTATCCATTACCAAAAGTTTACAATCAACCCAAAGAAAAACTCTGTATAATTTAAGCTTGCATCTACTATTCCTTCCCTTCCCTTCCTTTCCCTTCCCTTTTCTTTCCTCCCTCCCTCCCCCCCCCCCCTCCCTCCCTCCCTCTTTCCTTCCTTTCTTCCTTCCTCTATCATTTATGTCACATATCTAGCTAGCTAGCTCCATGTTAGGAAATATATGCCATATGTTTTTATAATGTTACTACTTTTGGTTTCCATTATCTTTTTTGTTCTTCCTTGGTATTTTGAAAAAAATTATTTGGAATATTTCAGCCTTTCTTTGTTTCATGAAATAGAAACTGGGGAAGAGCTTTATGTCTGTTCAGGGATCTGATAGTTAAAATTCAGAGGGGGCACCTGAGGTATATTTTCTCTAAGTCTGTAGTCAGGATAAAAAAATCAGCGTCACAGGTTCAGTTCTTTTTTGCCACTTGAAGACCAAACTTACACTCATTGTATAATAAGTCTCACCAGAAAGTATGCTATCATTGCAGATCCTTGGTGTTTCTTGGTGTTGTTTAATATTTCTCTATTTTATGCATAAAAAGATCAAACCTCAGATAAATAAATTTACTTGATTGAGATCCCACCACTAATAAATGTCAGAACCAGGATTGAAATCTCTTAGATGCAATGTTAATTCTCTTTCTTCTGCCAAATAAGTGTTTTTAGTTCAAAAAAAAGAGAGGATTCCATGAACAACTGTATGTCAAACAACTAGAAAAGGTAGATGAGATGGACAAATTCCTAGAAACACATGAGCCACCTATACTGACTTTAGAAGAAATAGAAGACCTCAATAAACCACTCAGAAGTGAAGAGATTGAAACAGTCACCAAAACCTCCCAAAGTTGAAAAGCCTGGGACCAGATGGCTTCACAGATGAATTCCATCAATCATTCAAAGATGAACTAATACTGATCTTGCTCAAGTTCTTCTAAAAAATTGAGCAGGAAAGAATGCTACCAAATTCATTCAATAAAGCCAATATCACCCTAATACCAAAAGTAAATAAAGATACTGAAAAAAAAAAAAAAAAGGAAATTAGAGACCATATCTCTAATGAATATAGATGCAAATATCCTCAACAAAATACTTGCAAACAGAATCCAAAGTCACATTTAAAGAATTATATACCACAACCAAGTGGGTTTTTCCCCAGGTATGCAAGAGCAGTACAACACAAGAAAATCAATTAGTATAATAAACTACATTGAAAAATTAAAGTAGAAAAATCACAAGATCCTCTCAATTGATGCAGAAAAGGCTTTTGATAAAATACAGCACACTTTCTTGATAATAACATTCCAAAAATAGGAACAGAAGGAAGCTTTCTTAATATTTTAAAGTGTATATATAAAAAAACCTACAGCTAGTATTATAATCACTGGTGAAAGACTGAAAGCTTTCCTGCTGAGATCAGGAAAAAGACAAGGATGACCACAGTCACCATTATTATTCAATAATGTGCTAGAAGATCTAGCTTGAGCAATTAAGCTAGACAAAGAAATAAAATGCACCCTAATAGGAAAGGAAGAAGTAAAACTTTCACTATTCACTGATAACATGCTACTATATCTAGAAATTCCTGAAAAATCCACAACAAAGCTACTATAATTGAGTCATTCAGCAAAGAGGTGGGATAAAATGTTAATAGGCAAAAATCAATAATGTTTGTATACACTACTGATGTGAAATCTGAGGAGGAAATCAGAAAAAATATATTCCATTTAAAATAGTGACTGAAGAGAGGCAAGATGGCATCAGTTTATGAGAGTACTCACTGACTAGCTCTCTGAAAATGGCTGATTATGGACAGGGTCCTGCCGGAGGGTCTGTGCTGTGGGCACACGGAGTGAGAAGCGTGAGTCATCTAGCAGCAGAAAGATCAATGGTGTGGAGTGATAGGTAGAGATTTGTAAGTTTTAAGCCTGCCTGTGGTGGTTAACACAGACAGCTGAGTCCCACCCACAGGGAAAATGGCTGGTTTGAGCTAAGAATCTCGTACCCGCGACTCCTGCTCCCGGTGGGAGGGAGCATTCTCTGAGGGAGGGAGGGCTCTGACAGAAGGTGGAGAGAGGTTTAACTTCTGTGGATTTAGCTGCCTGGATCCCCTCATAGCTTTGGGGAGCAGATTAGCCAGCTTGAAACAGTGCCAGGTAGAGGGGAGAGGCGAATCTGCTGAGGAAACCTGATTTACCCAGCAGCCCACTGACACTGAGGCTTGGCCCCAGAGGAGACAGAGCGAGCCAGTTTTATTGCTCTGTACCGACAAGTATCAGAGCTTCAGCTCCCCTGGGGAGCCCAGGAAGTGGGAAGGACTTGATTAGTTTTCACGAGATTTAGGGTCCCCTTGGTGAAGGGGGTGATCTAGCAAAGAACTTCTTTTGGATCCCTTGTATCACCAAAAAAAAAAAAGACAGTCACTTTAAAAAAGGAATTCCTCTTTTTAATTTAGTTTAATACTGAAAATCTGCCTCAAATCCTGCAGATAGAACCCTGAAGGGAAATTGATAAATGCAAGCATGCTGAGAGGATCCACAAGGACCCTAGAAGGAACACTTCCTCCTTAGCTTTGTTTGGCTGCTTGCTGGTGAGGTTGTTTGGTTTTTCTCTGTTTAGTGATTGTCTCTTGCTTTTCTTTCCTTTTTCCAGCCCCCTTTATGTTTTCCTTCTTTTTTTATTTTTTTTAATTAGGTGCTGCTAGCTTACCTCTTCTTCAGTGATTTCACATTTTCTCTATATATTGATATTGTATCCCAAGCAATATCTTATCCTTCCTTCATCTCTCTGTCTCCTGCTTTCTGTTGTGGTTCTTAGACACCATGCTTTTTCATTAGCCCACAAATTAAGGGTATTAATTTCTATTCTATCTATTTTGTTTTCTCCTTTTTTAAATTAATATTAGCCTTTTCCTTTTACACTTACTTTACTATTTCTCTCCCTCATCATCATTCTAGCCTTCTAAATCATTATATATATATATTCCTTGATTTGGTTTCCCAGTCCATTGTAGGTACTACACTTTTTTTCCTATTACTCTACACAGCCTACACAAAATAAATATTCATTTCACTAACTCCTATTTGGACCCTCTTTAACTTTTATCAATATTACCATTATCCTTCTTCCTTTCTCACATCTTTCAATTCTCTGGCACTAATCTTTTACATTCAAGGTAACGTAGAAAGAAGCAAGGAAACAAAGTAAGAAGAACAAGTGTCAAAGAGAAAACTTAACACACACACAGAACCACCAGCTAAATAAAACTCTAGAGGAGAGAGAGAAGCTAATCAATGGAATAAATCCAGCAAAATAAAATGATGACTAAAGGGCAACAAAAAATTACAAACCACACTGAGAAACAGGAAGACACGGACCACTCCAATGAACAAACCAAAAACCAGGAATATATGCAGAACATCAAACAACTAATAAAAGATTCCCAAACAAAAATCATGAACCGACTTAATGAAGTGAAGGAAGAGATTAAGGATATAAAGAAGACACAGGGAGAATATACTGAAGAAATTGTAAACATATGCAAAAAGATAACTGATATGATGGTGATCAATGGCACAATCCAAGAAATCAAAAAGATGCTGGATTCACATAACAGCAGATTTGAACAGGCAGAAGAAAGAATTAGTGAAGTGGAAGACAATACAGCTGAAATCAAACAGTAGAACAGATAGACAAAAAGATAGAAAAAAACCAGCAGGGACACAGGGATTTAACTGACAACACAAAATGCACAAACATACACATTATGGGCATCCCAGAAGGAGAAGAGAAGGGAAAGGGAACAGAAGGAGTGTTGAAGGAAATAATGGCTGAAAACTTCCCAACCCTATTGAGAGAGATGGATGTGCAGATCCAGGAAGCACAGCGCACCCCAAAGAGTATAAATCCCAACAGGCCAACCCCAAGACATATACTTGTCAAAATGTCCAATGCTCAAGACAAAGAGAAAATACTCAAGGCAGCAAGAGAAAAGAGAACCATCACATACAAGGAAAGCACAATAAGTTTATGTGCTGATTTCTCATCAGAAACCATGGAGGCTCGGAGACAGTGGTATGACATAGTCAAAGTACTAAAAGAAAAAAACCTTCCCACCATGAAATCTCTATCCAGTAAAACTGTCATTCAAAAATGATGGAAAGTTCAAAATCTTCACAGATAAACAGAAATTAAGAGAGTATGTCAGTAAGAAACCTGCACTTTGGGAAATAATAAAAGGAAGTACTACAAGTTGAAAGGAACAAACAAGGGATAAAGAGTTGGAAGAGAGTTTAAAAACAACTAAAAAGAAAAAAACAGAAACAAAACAACATATGACATAAATTAACCCAAAGAAAATATAGCTGAAGTAAAAAATTCATTACGAGTAACAACACTGAATGTTAATGGATTAAATTCACCACTCAAGAAACCCAGACTGACAGAATGGATAAGGAAATATGATCCATCTATATGCTGTCAACAAGAAACCCACCTTCAACACAGGGATTCACGGAGGCTGAAAGTGAATGGCTGGAAAACAATTTTACAGCTAACAATATCCAAAAAAGAGCAGGAGTAGCTATTCTAATATCAGATAAAATAGATTTTAAATGCCAAACTATTGTAAGAGACAAAGATGGACACTATATAATAGTAAAAGGAGTAATCTCTGAAGAAGAGAGAACAATCATAAACATTTATGCACCTAATGGGGGGGGGCTCAAAATACATGAGGCAAACGCTGGAAAACTAAGTGGAGAAATAAATGCCTCTACAATTATAATGGGGGAATTTAATACACAATTATCATCATTAGACAGAACATCTAGACAGAGAATCAACAAAGAAACCAAGGCTCTCAACAATACATTAGAGGACCTGGACTTAATAGAGATATACAGAACACTACACACAAATACAGCAGGATTTACATTCTTCTCAAAGGCACATGGATCATACTCCAAGATACCCACATGCTAGGCCACAGAATAACTCTCAATGAATTCAGAAAGATTGAGATTATACAAGGCAATTTTTTTTTAAAGATTTTATTTATTTATTCATTTATCCCCCCTTGCTGCTTGTGCTCGCTGGGTCAGCTAACCACGCCATGCGGGCGGGCTTGCCTTCACCAGGAGGTCCCGGGAACCGAACCTGGCACCTCCCATATGGTAAACGGGAGCCCTACTGATTGAGCCACAGCCGCTTCCCTATACAAAGTAAT
The DNA here is from genome assembly GCA_026826555.1 of Tolypeutes matacus. Classification (NCBI taxonomy): domain Eukaryota; kingdom Metazoa; phylum Chordata; class Mammalia; order Cingulata; family Chlamyphoridae; genus Tolypeutes; species Tolypeutes matacus. The sequence continues at coordinate 966,410 of JAKSZT010053994.1, forward strand.
TTATCTGACCACAATGCAATGAAATTGGAAATCACTAAGGGCCAGAGAAACAGGTTAGGCACAAGGACATTGAAGTTACACAATACCCTCTTATACAAAGTGTGTCAAGGAGGAAATCTCAAAAGAAATCAATAAATACCTTGAAACTAACGAAAACAACAACACAACATATCAAAACCTATGGGATGCAATGAAAGCTGTCCTGAGAAGGAAGTTCATAGCCATAACTACACATATTAAAAAAGAAGAAAGAGCTAAAACTGAAGACATAACTGCACACTTGGAGGAATTGGAAAAACAATGACAAACTAAATCTAAAGGAAGTAGAAAGGAGGAACTAATAAAGATTAGAATAGAACTCAATAAAATAGAGAATAAGAAAGCACTAGGAAAAATAAACAAAACCAAATGCTTGTTCTTTGAGAAGATCAATAAAATTGACAAACCCTTAGCCAGAATAACAAAGGAAAAGAGAAAACAGATGAAAATACACAAAATAAGGAATGAGCAAGTGGATATCATTACTGTCCCCACAGAAATACAGAGTATCATAAGAGGATACTTTGAATAGTTACATGCTAGCAAGAATGATAATTTAGAGGAAACGGACAAATTTCTAAAAACTCACAAACAGACTACATTGGTGAAAGAAGAAATGGATGAACTCAACAGTCAAATTACAAGTAAAGAGATAGACTCAGTCATCAAATCCTCCCAACTAAGAATAGCCCAGGACCAGATGGCTTCACAGCTGAATTCTACCAAACATTCGGAAAGAGCTAACACCAATTCTACTTAAGCTCTTCCAAAAAAATAGAAGTAGAAGGAATATTCACTAACTCATTCTATGTTGCCAACACTACACTAATACCAAAACCAAACAAACATACCACAAGAAAGGAAAATTACAGACCAATTTCTCTAATGAACCTAGATGCTAAAATCCCCAACAAAATACTTGCTAATTGCATTCAACAACATATAAAAAGGATTATACACCATGAACAAGTGGGTTTCATCCCAGGTATGCAAGGATGGTTCAATATAAGAAAATCAATCAATGTAATACACCACCTAAACAGATTGAAAGGAAAAAATCACATGATCATCTCTATAGATGCAGAAAAAGCATTCAACAAAATACAGCACTCTTTCCTGATAAAAACAGTGCAAAAGATATGTGTAGAAGGAATCTTTCTGAATATGATAAAGGGTATATATGAAAAACCAAAAGCTAACATCATCTTCAATGGTGAAATCCTAAAAGCCTTCCCTCTGAGATTGGGAAAAAGCCAAGGATGCCCATAATCACCAGTCCTATTTAACATTATCTTAGAAGTACTTGCTCAAGCAGTGAGGCAAGAAAAGGATATAAAAGGCACCAGATTGGAAAAGAAGAAGTAAGAATTTCATTATTTGCAGATGACATGATCCCATACATAGAAAGCCCTGAGAAATCTACAACAAAGCTTCTAGAACTTACAAAGGAGTTCAGTAATGTTGCAGGCTGTAAGATCAATGCTCAAAAATCACTAGCATTTCTGTACACAAATAACAAACAATCTGAGGAGGAAATAAAAAGAAATACCATTTACAATAGTAACAAAAAGAATCAAATACCTAGGAATTAAACTTAACTAAAGATGTAAAGGACTTATATACAGAAAACTATACAACACTGTTAAAGGAAATCAATGAAGACTTAAATAAATGGAAGAATATTCCCTGTTCATGTATAGGAAGTTAAACATCATCAAGATGTCTATCCTACCCAAACTAATCTACAGATTTAATGCAATCCTGTTAAAAATCAGCACTGTGTTTTTTAGGAGCTGGAAAAACTAACTATAAAATTTATTTGGAAAGGTAAGAGGCCCGAATTGCCAAAGACATATTGAAAAAGAAAAATGAAGTTGGAGGTATCACATTACCTGACTTTAAAATATACTACAAAGATACACTGATCAAAACTACATGGTATTGGCACTAGGATAGACCTACTGACCAATGGAACCGGATTGAGAGTTCTGATATAGATCCTCACATATACAGTCATCTGATATTCAACAAGGCCAGGAAGCCCACTCAGTTGGGAGAGAATGGCCTCTTTAACAAGTGGTGCTTGGAAAACTAGATTTCCATATCCAAAAGAATGAGAGAAGAATACCATCTCACACCTTATACTCAAGATGGATCAAAGATCTAAATATAAGAGCCAAAACCATGAAGACCTTGGAAGAGAATATAGGGAAGCATCTACAGGACCTGGCAATAGGAAATGGTTTCATGAACTTCACACCCAAAGCACAAGCAGCAAGAGAATAAATAGATAAATGGGGCCTTTTCAAAATTAAAAACTTCTGCACCTCAAAGGACATTATTAAGAAAATAAAAAGGCAGCCTACCCAATGGGAGAAAAGATTTGTCAACCATATATCTGATAGGAGCCTAATATCCTGCATATATAAAGAAATCTTACACCTCAAAAATAAAAAGACAAACAACCCATTTAAAAATGGTCAAGTGACCTGAAAAGACACTTCTCCAAGGAAGAAATAGAAATGGCTAAAAAGCACATGAAAAAAATGCTCACCATCGCTAAGTATTAGGGAAATGCAAATCAAAACTACAATGAGATACCATCTTACACCCATCAGAATGGCAACTATTAAGAAAACAACAGAATATAAGTGTTGGAGAGGATGTGGAGGAATAGGAAACCTCATCCACTACTGGTGAGATTGTGGAATGGTCCAGCCACTGTGGAGGACATTTTGCTGTATCCTCAGAAAACTAAAAATAGATCTTCCATATGATCCAGTGATTCCACTGCTGGGTATATATACCCAGAAAAATTGAAAACAAAGACATGAACAGATGCATGCACACCAATGTTCATAGCAGGATTGTTTACAACTGCCAAAATTTGGATTAAGCCCCAGTGCCCATCACAGATGAATGGATAAACAAAATGTGGTACATACATACAGTAGAATATTACTCAGCTGTTAGAAGTAATAAAGTGCTAACACATGGAATAATATGGATGAATCTTGAAGACCTTATTTTGAGTGAAGCAAGCCAGGCATTGAAGCATGAACAGTATATGACCTCACTGATTTGAGAAAAGTGAGTAGTCTCTGAGAACCATTGTCTGAAAGATAGGTTAACAAGGGAGAGAATGAGAATAGTAGGTTGTGAGCCATCACCCATATGGACATAATCTATGGTAAAGTGATAGAAGATAGTTGCATATTGAAGGATAGGACAGGTGGGTATTGATATTACTGGGTTTGGTGATGCAGGGTTGACAGGTGGGTAGATTAGGAAGGGCAGGTTAGAATATCCAGGGCATGTAACCATGAATCTTGTCATCCAATGAATTAAGACAAGGGAGATGGGGTAGAAGGAACAGAAAAGGTCAAACAGGGGGTATTTAGTGGTCATGGGAAATGTTTTTCATTACCTTACAGTAATGGACATAGGACATGGTGAACAGCATCAAAAATTATGAAACTTTACCGTCTAAATTGTAAACTATACTGTAAACCATTGACAATGTTTAATAGCTATGTTTCACTATCTGTATAACAGTTACAACAATGATATCATCCACAGGAAAAAAAAAAGATTGTAATATGTGGTAAGGAAAGGGGAAGGTGTTTGGGTATATGAGAGTCTCTAGTATTCTGTGTGTGACTTTGCTGTGACCTAAAATTTCTTTGAAAATTAAATGAAAATTTGGGAGACACTGGGGAATGAGAGGGGAAAGGTGCCACAGTACAGACTGGACACCTGAAAATACAGTGATAAAATGAAAAAAAATAATTAAAAAATGTTTTTCTTGTTTTTTTCCCATTTTTTGAATGTCCCAATCTGTTAATTATATTTTATTTTCAGAGTTTTTTTCTGAGTTTCCATGTATTTTATCTCTTGCATTTAAGCTTATTATTTCCTTTTCCTATTAATTGTTTTAGGTTATTATGTAGGCTTCATCTTCAAAGAAGATTTAGATCACAGAAGGGTTATAATGGGTGCTGCAGAGGATCATTGCTAGGGGGTATCTTGGATGGGGGATTCATGGGAGGAAGTTCTTCCAGATATAAATGAAAGATATGTAAATTCGTTCAAATGATCAAGGGATGGGGCATGGGCACAGTGGGTAGACAATCACTCAATAAAAGAAGGAATACTGAATTCCCAGCCTGGAGAGCTCTGCCACATTCTCCAAGGGAGCAGCAAGAGTCCCCCTAGTGCAGAGGCAGTGTATGGCAAGACAGGATGGTCCACTGATGGGTTCTTGTTATTGATGACTAGCCTTATGACTCTTTGCTCTTGTAATTGAAACTTAGCCTACTGTTATGGGGTGCCTAAGGGTTGCCACCTGAGAGCCTCCTTGTTGCTCAAATGTGGCCTCTCTCTAAGCCAAACTCAGCATATGAATGAATTACCTTCCCCCCAACGTGGGACATGACTCCCGGGGATGAGCCTCCTTGGCCACAAAGGACTAATACCAAGTGCAAACTGGCAATATGACTGGAAAAAGATCTTGAATAAAAGGAGGAATAGGTAAAGACAAATGATTTCATGTGGCTAAGAGACTTCAAAGTGAGTCGGGAGGTCATAACAGAGGTAACGCTTATGCACACCTCAGCAGGATCTCATAGATCACAAAAGTGGATATCACCCCACACAAAGGGGCTCATGAGGGCTCTGGAGACACCCAGGTCCTATATAAGGGGAGATAGCTCCAGAGATTGATGCCTTATCAGTGGGCTCTACTTTGGAATCTGTGCTCCTGAGAGTGACAGAGTTGGACTCAAATAAGCCCGCACTGCACATGGTCCATAAGTCCCTTTTATTCAAACTTATATATGATGTTGGAGTTTGTAAGTGTACTTCCAGAGATGGGAGCCTCTGCCCTGCCCATGTGCCAGCTGTTCCTGGAATCTCGGTGGAGCTGCATCTCTTACTCTACAGATCAATGGACTCACCCAAGTCACCTGGTGAGGAGACAATGATGGACAACGGCCATCCCAGGAAGTGGAGAGAGTCTGCAGCTGCAGGCAGGATAATCCAATCCACCATATCCAAGGCATATAAGCTCATTCTCACTTGGAGGTGTAGTGGACATCACCATCCCAGACTCCGCAGGACTGGGGGAAGAGCTATGGACTAGAGTGGACTTAATGGTATTCTGTTGTAGACATATTGTGATTCAAGCAACGGAAGAAATTATATGAGTGAAGTGGAGCCAGTGGCCACTAGATGCTTTCAGGGCAGGGAAGGGAAAAGCAGTTGTAATACAGGGGCTTTTTCAGGACTTGGGAATTATCCTGAGTGACCTTACAATGAGAGATATAGGTCATTTTACATCAGCATATACCATTCAGGACTGCATGGGAGAGAATGTGGTCTACAATGTGAACTATGGTCCATGCTTAGTGGCAAACCCCAGGATGTGTATATGCATTGTTGGTGATGTGCCACACTAATGAAAGATGTTTATGTGAGATGTTATGGGAGGTGTAGGTGGTGGGGAACATCAGAATCTCTAATTTTTGTGTAACATTTATGTAATCTAAGCATCATTTAAAATATGTAAAAAAATATATAACATTTATGTAAGCAATTGCACATACATGCATATATATTTATATGTCATTTTACAAATATTGGTTTGTATTGTGAAAATTTTGATTTTTACCCACAATAATAAATAATTTTTTTTTTAAAAAGAAAATGCATTCAACAAAATCCAGCATCTTTTCTTGATATGACAAAGGGCCTATATGAAAAATCTCACAGCCAACATCATTCTCAAGGGGGAAAGGTTAAAAGCTTTCCCTCTATGCTCAGGAACAAGACAAGGATGCCCACTCTCACCACTGTTATTACACATTGTACTGGAAGTTCTAACTATAGTAATTAGACAAGTAAAGAATAAAAGGCATACAAATAGGAAAAGAGGAAGGAAAACTCTATGCATAGATGATATCCTATATTTAGAAAATTTTATAATATCTATGACAAAGCTATCTGAGCTAATAAATGAGTTTGGCAAAGTGGTAGGATACAAGTTCAATACACAAAAATAAGTAATGATTATGTACACCAATAATTAACAATCTGAGGAGGAAATCAAGGAAAAATTCCATTTACAAGAGTAAAAAAATCATAGGAATTAATTTAACCAAAATGTCCAGGACCTATATTCAGAAAACTACAAAACACTGCTAAGAGAAGCCAAAGAAGACCTAAACAAATAGAAAGACATTCCATGTTCATAGATTGGAAGACTATCATGAAGCTATCAATCCTACCCAAACTGAATTCAATGAAATATCCATCAAAATTCCAACAGTCTACTTTACAGAAATAGAAAAGGCAATTAAAAATTTATTTGGAAGGGAAACAGTAACTGAATAGGTTTTAAAAAAATCCTAAAAATGAAGAATGATGCGTGAGGACTGTCACTGCTTGACCTTGAAAACTATTACAATGATACAGTGATCAAAACAGAATGGTATTGGCAGAAAGATAGACACAATGATCAGTTTAATAGACTTTGGAGTCCAGAAATAGACCCTAACCTAAATGGCCAACTGGAATTTGACCAACCTACCAAGCCCACATTACTGGGAAAAAACAGTCTCTTCAAAAAATGGTGCTGGGAGAACTGGATATCCATAACTAACAGAATAAAAGAGGACCTCTATCTCACTCCATATATAAGAATCAATTCAAGAGGGATCAAAGACATAAATATAAAAGCCAAGACCAAACTACCAGAAGAAAATATAAAAAAACACCTTCAAGATATTATGGTAGGTGGTGGTCTTAGACCTTACACCCAAAGCACGAGCAACAAAAGAAAAAACAGACAAAAGGACCTCCTCAAAATTAAACACCTCTGAACCACAAAGGTCTTTATCAAAAGGGTGAAAAGGAAGCAAAGTCAATGGGAGAAAATATTTGGAAATCAGCTATCCAGTAAGGGTTTAATGTCCATTAAATATAATGAGATGATATAACTAACAACAAAAAGACAAATTACCCAATTAAAAAAATGGGCAAAAAACTTGAATAGACATTTGTCCAAAGAAGAAATACAAATGGTGAAAAAATACATTAAAAAATGTTCAATATCACTAGCAATTAAGAAAATGAAATCAAAGCTACAATGATATATCATCTCACATTTATTAGAATAGCCACTATTAAAAAGATGGAAAACCACAAGTATTGGAGAGTATGTAGAGAGATAGGAATGGTTATTTACTATTGGTGGGAATGTGGTATGGTATTGCCTTTGTGGAAATCCGTTTGTTGATTCCTAAGGAAGCTGAATATAGATCTGCCATGTGACCTTGAAATACCACTACTAGGTATATACCAAGAAGAACTGAGAGCAGTAGCACAAACAGATATCTGCATACCACTGTTCATAGTGACATTATTCACAATTGCCAAAAGATTAAAACAACCCAGTTATCCATCAACAGATGAATTGATAATTTATGACATATACATATGATGGACTATTATGCAGCTATAAGGAGAAATGACATCATGAAGCATGTGACAACATGGATGAACCTGGAGGACATTATATTGAGTGAAGAAAGCCAGATACAAAAGGGCAAATACTGTATGATTGTGCTAGTATGAACTAAATAGATTTTTTAAACTCATGAAGCTAATCATTAGAATGTAGGTCACCAGAAAATAGAATTTTGAGAATGGAAACTTGGGGGTTAATCTGTGCAAAATTGGTAAAAATGTTTTTCATAAATATTTGGAAATAAATAAAAATGGTAAAAGAACATCATATTGTTTGTAACTAGCAGTGTTAATATATGAGTGTGATGGTGGTGAAAGAGAAAGTCTAAGGCCATATATATTATTAGAAGAATAGCTAAAAATGTAACATGTGACCTTATAGCATAATGAAACCTCATGTGAAATATGAGTATTGGTTATATTGAATATATAAGACTATTTTTCTTTGAAACTGAAGAAATGTACATTGGTGTTACAAGATTTTAATAACAGGAAAAAATACAACCAAAGCAAAAAATGGACAGTTGTTTTAGTAGTATATTAATAATCTTCCTTTAAGGGTAAAGATAAAGGAAATACACTAAGTGAAAGAAACTAGACAAAAGATACAACATATTGTTTGACTCCATCTATACAAAAGTACATACAAAAATTAGACAGAAACAGAATAGCAGATATGTACAGCAAGTGAAGTATAGAGAGATTGAGAGGTGATTATTTAGGAGTAGAGTTTTCTGTTTGTTTTTTATTTTATTATTATTAGAAAAATGAAAGTGCTCTACTAACAAATGAAGGCTGAATGTACTACTATGAGATTATACCAAATAACATTGATTGTGCACTTTGGATGGATTGTATGCTTTATTAATATGTATCAATAAAATTGAATTGTTAAACAATATTGTTTTCAATTATAAAAAAGGTTAAAATCATAAGCAACTCAAAAAATGGGTTTGAATAAACATGACACAGAGGAATACATATTAATTATCCAATAAGCTCATGAAAACGTGTGCAATATTACTAGAAATGAGCAAAATACATAATAAAATCATCACGAGATCAACGGTGCATTAGTCACTGTGCTTGCCTTTGCAGGATGTACATAGCCCAAGATATGTCCTCAGTGTGGTGAAGCAGGAATTCAGGATATACAGATAAAAACAGCGGGATGGTGTAAAATTCAGTGGTTTTCAAACTATTTTTTCACAAAGACCACTTAAAAAAGAATACATTTAATCAATTATAAAATGGTAATAAAATACCACTATTTTTTCATGTTTAAATGTATTATATTTATTTATGAAATCAATCAAGTAAATATGAAAAATGATGTGCTATTTCTTAAGGGATAAAATTTCAAAACTTCCTAGAAGGACATGAAAGAAGATCTAAATAAAACATCTACCATGTCCACTGACAGGAAGTCTAAATTAAAAAATAGTTTAATTTTTTCCAAATTACTCTATAAATTGAATAAAGTTCCAAGTAAATCTCACCAGGATTTTTTAAAATGAAAATCTGGAAAGCGATCTTCTAATCCACATGGAAGGCCTCAGCTTCAGGCCATGCCAAAATAATGTGGGATGTACCAGATTTAAGATCCCATTTTAAAAAACAAACAAATAGACAATTTGGGAAAATATATTAACTGTTTTCAGACATTGGACAAAACTGTGATACCAGGAAAGAAAATCAATGCAATGACTGTTATTATTGCTCTGGCTTTCAACCTGACAGCACACTCAAGAATGTGCCATAAGAAGGGGAAACAATAGAATAGCCCACTGGGCTCACTGAGTGAATGAGACTGAGATCAGAGTTTGCAGAGGCTCAAGCAACTGGAAATTTCATGTAAGACTACCTGAAAGGATGAATGTTCACAGAAAATTCTCTAGAAATGTAGATAGGGTTGCCTTTAGTGCGTGACATATAATGAAACTCTATAAGACTGTGCAGAGTAGTACTAGGTTCCTGTAAGAGGGAAAGTTCTCAGAGTTAAATACTGCTAAAAGAAATTTCAGTTCTGACCAGTCAGAGTGGAGAGGTCTCACTGAACACTCAGATCATTCACTAGAAAACTCAGAAGGGAAACAAAAGTATTATGAATAAACTATGTCTAGAATGAAAGTACTCTGGATCTGCCTATCAAACCCTATCAAGAAGCCAAAAAAAAAAGTAAAGTTGCTCTGCAAATAACTTCCTCCAAAACAAATTTCAATGTACTTTAAGAGAAAACAACAGAAATTCAGATATTCAAAAGGTAACATTTACAATGCTCAGCATCCAATACAACTTAACAAAGCATGAGAAAAAGGGAAATGTGATAAATACCAGGAGAACAATTAATCAATAGAACCAGTCCAAGCAATGACAGACAAGATAGAATTAGCAGAAAAGAACTTTATAATGGCTACTTAAAAACATGCTAAAAGTTTTAAAAGAATACATGAACATGAAAAGAAAAATAGGAGATATAAAGAAAACCATTGGAATTTCTAAAGTTAAATACAATATTAGAAATGAAAACCTGAATCTTAAAGCAAATGAGTCACTAAAGAAAAAAATAGTGAACTCAAAGGCATAGAATTATAAGATATCCATTGCTAAGAGCAATCTCCTTTACTCATTATTGAGCCATCAATTGTAGATGTAATCAACTGTCTATAAATGCAAATCCATCTATGAAATACTCTGACAGTGACAATCTGGCCATATCTCACTTGACCAAACAATTGCTCACAATAACCCAGCCAAAATGACATGTGAAAGTAATCATCACAGTGTACCCTTTTTAAATTTGGCAGACATACATATCTCCTCCAAATAAAGACCATAACACAGTCTTCCTTCCACCTAACATAATACAACTGTCCTACATGCAACTGAAAACACTAACCTTTTCCCCAGAAAAGGATGCAAGTCCTTGGGTAATATTCACTCTTTTCCATGATAGCTTGTAATTTAAATACTATGACATAAAGTTAATCCAACTTCTGTTATATAATAAAATGATAAGATAGGGAAGAAAACAGATAATTGCTTTAGGTATGTATATAGAAACATATTTTTCAATAAAATAAGGAAGATATATTAATAAACATTACAGTCTTCATTTCTATAAATGGTCACATGGTCATAGCTGGTATTTATAGCTACCTTCTTCCATTTCCAATTTCATATTCCCTTGACACTCAGCAAGCATCTCAACTCAACATGGCTGTTTTGGGGATAGTAAAACAGGATCTCATTCCTGAAAGTTCTAGGTCATTAGTATTCCTGCCTGTATGGGGTATTTGTAGTTTTCCATTCACTTTAATCAGAGGGCATGGCAGTACTAAGAGGTGCCCTAAGGGAACTTTTGTACACAAGGCATATTTCTTTATCCCCATTGTGTAGTAGCAGTCCACTGCCCCTTGGTAACTGTTCTCTATCTGATGATTCAGAGGTATGAGGAGCATATATCAATAAACCCAGCTTAACCCAACATTATGTTCCTTCTACCATTACTCCACATGCTTAATATTTATTCCCACATATATTCCCCTGTTTTCTTTCTATATAAAAGGAAATTGGAAAAATCTTTTCATTCATTTGGAGCATAGTGCACCTCTTCCTGGGTCACACTTTGTACCTCCCTTTCTGGGCCTCTTGGGGATTCAATCTACTTATAAGTTTGGGATTGAAGAAGGGTGGGGTGGGTCATTAAAGAAATCAACAGTGTCTTGCAAGTCAACTACTTCAGAGGACTCCATTAGTTTTATCTGACAAAATAGATTTAATTGCCTCAGGCAGCAGTTGGATTGCTGGTTCCTCAGGTCAGACCATTACAGGTTTATATGACAAAGAAGACTCAACAGAATGCAAAGGTTCAAAGGCCTCACCATCATCCTGGTCAGCATACATGTCCCCATTCCAATTTTCTGGGTCCCACTCCTTTCCAATTAATGCTTTACCTTTAACAGTAGACCCTGCAAAGCTGAGAATTCAATACAAATTGCATGACATGAGTTTTCATCTTATTTTCAAAACTCTCAACTCTGTGCCTGAAAGAAATAAATTCTTTCAGGGCACACATTAGGAACTTTCATGTCATTCATGAGGCACTTGTGCTGGGAAATTGAAGCCCTGAATTCATCTTTTTCTTTAAAAATTTTAGCTAACATATTTAGGAAAACTAGTCAACATCATATATTTTTAAAAATTTTAAGACCCATGAATTGAATACATTTTATTACCTGATTTATCAGAGAAATACCTCAGCTCTGAGCATGCACATGTACCTAAATTATTCTCCCTATAATAAATAGGTAAGAAAAATACCCTAAAATAGATGGAAGTAACTTACATCATGTTATATTTATAGTACATATAATAAAAGATGACTGAGTATATGATATAAACTTTTCAGAGACACCTGAAAACTCACTTTAGAAACAAACCATTTATTTTTTACTCTAATATAAATTAATATGTGTTTACATACAAACACATACATATAAAACAAAATTTTCTAGTGTTGAATATCTCTGAGTGAAAAATATGGTTACAAATTGATTAAATAAACTTAATTTTGTACTTAATTCAACAATTTTGGGGTTCAAACAAAAAAATTAGTGCATTCATAGACTCCATGGAGTTAGATATTCAAGTATAAACTTTTAAAAAAGACCCTTCCTCAACATCACAGGCATTGTACAGCAAGAATAAATGTACTCTGATACAATTCCTATTCCATAAGCAGACTAGACAGCACTCACTTACTTTTAAAATAGCTTCTAAAGAAATGTGTGTTTGCTGAAAGTCTTTTAAAATCACATTAGGCAACATTAAAACCTATTCACTGAGCAGAGCGCACTGAATTTAATTCTGGTTTGGAAATGCCTAGTTAAGAGTTCAGAATATCGCCTTGTGAGGTTTGAATATAGATGCTGATGTGAAGACCCAGAGAGAGTACACATCTCCATCTCCATCTGCCAGGACCACAGTTTAGATCCAGTCCTCTTACTAGCCATGTGATGTAAATGGCTCCCTTTAAAATAGCTACACACCTTAAAATTATCTATAATAAACAGTTCTCCAAGAATCATTATTATTCCTAAATTGAAATGCATTGATCATTCAGAAAAGACTTCCTGCAAAATATATAAACAAATGTAACTACACTTTCTGTAATTATACTTAATACTGCTAGAGAAGATACCAATGATATCTGATTTCAGATGTGTGTGTCAAATTTAATAGAAATTTTTAAAGTTTTTGAGGAACTCAGCTGTCTTCATTAGTTGACTTTAAAATGTATAATAAAATGGGAGACAATATCATCTCATAAATACATGGACTCAATTTGGAAAAGTAAACTATACAGTGGACAAGATTAGAGAACACCAGAGGGCACCAGAGTGGTCACCAAAGGGAAATATCTTCCAGTATAAAAAAAGGGAACCACTCTATTCATGCATTTATAGTAAGTGTGTTTCCACTAAAGATGCGGCTTTCTCTCACTCCTGGTAAGAATTAATTGGTAATGGCACTGCTTCTCAGCAGTGTAAAATAATCCTGAGAAATCATTCAGATTATAACAAAAAAACTGGGCTCCCATGAGTAAGTTTTTGCACAAAACACAGTTCCTAGATATCATAATTAATTTAAAAGTTCCTAGATATCATAATTAATTTAAAAGGCAGATAAACATCACTGTGTTGAACACATAAAGGAGATGTGATCAAGACATTGCTAATTCTCCCACTGGCTAATATAAGAAAAAATAAGATTGTATTAAATGTCTGTTTATAACTTTCTACTTAACTATGGCCCATAACATACAAGGAAGTAATTTGTAGTTTAAGTTTTTCATCTCTTTAACCCCCAAATAGCTACAAGCTGAATTCTAAATTTTACACTGAAATATACAATATCAGTTTTCAAAAGATATACCTCCTGAGTTCAAATTTTTTGTGCAATCTTGATGCAGAGCCCAAATATTTCCTATGAAGACGGTGCATCTTTGAATCAATTGGCACTGAAATTTCATTTTTCCTAACTTCATTCTAGTAGCTTAGCCAAGTTATCTCATATTACTGTTAGTTCAAATATTTTACCATCAAGAATTTCTAAAAAGCATTTTCCAATTATTGCAGAAAGGTTCTTGTTCAATCTGATTTTTCTCTAAAGTCAGACAGTTGTTCCTCCAGGTCTTTGTTCTGAATTTCTTCTACATGTAGTTTCTGAGTCAGAGTTCCTTTGTTCTTGAATTCTCTAACTTAATCAATTGCTTATTTTCATCTTTCTACTTCCTTTTCCTTTACTTTCAGCGTCTCTTCCAGTTCTTGTGCTGTCTGATTTAATTCTGTCCTATGGGTATGCACAGCATTTGCTTTACTACTAACTCATTCAAGCTCAGTCACCAGCTTGTGCAGACTTTCTACTTCCTCTTGATTGGCAGCAAATTGCTGTTTCCATTGTTTCACATTGGCAGTGGGCTCCAACAAGGCTGCAGTGACTTCGGCATTATTTGCTTTAAGGGTAGCCAGTTAAGCCTCCCAATATTTGCTGGTTGCTGAGCTATGTGCAAATGGCAATACATTCTGAGTTGGTTCAACCCTTGGCTCTGAGTTTCAAGTCATGTCAGGCATTCTTTTTCTGTCCCATTAATTTCTGATGTTAAAGCAGACTGAAGATACCTTACTGCTGATCCCTGTGAAAAGACAATGGTAAGTTCCATTTTTTTCTTGTGGTTTTTCCTTTGCTAGTTGAGCAACTTCTTTAAATTACTGAAACTTTGATGCAATTTTTTGAGAGATGATGCTCAAAGGAGAATCCCATTCCATAAATAGTGTTGGCCTGACTGGCCATTGGCCAAACTTGTGAGATGTTTTAGTAAATGTCATGTTTGGGGAGATGGTGCTGTTTACTATTGCCTTTGAGTCATCTAAACTGATTATTCTATACACATTTCTTGTGCTGTCATAGAAGTAAGATCCAGTAACTGCACGCTTCCTGGTGGGTACACAGATATTTGTGTTTGGGTCTATCGGGAAGACATGAACTTGAGTGCTGAAGATGGGTTGTTCTACCATTTTGTCCAACAAAAAACTTGCTCTGAAGTTTTTGCTCTCATATTACAGAATGAAGTCCAAGGGAATTTCTCTATCTGTTATTTTGCTCTTGCTTCCCACCACCCTCACAACTTCTGCCCCACCCCAGGATCCTTTTCTGGAGGTATTTCAAAGGTGTTAACAATTCAAATACTTTAAGGTGAAATGACTTCCCTCTCATAAATACCAAAACACTCAAACAAACTGAGGTCACATTTGCTTATTAGAGTTAAAATGCTATGAGGAGGAGATAGTGGTCAATTCTATTCCACAAATGGGTCTTCAAGTAGCCAAATGCAGAATCCAGCTTCACAGAGTCCAATGAAAAATGAGTTCGCTGGGCATTTCGGTCATGTCTTCCTTGACACTCAGGAAGAGCAAAATAACTCTGCCTTTTTGGTGCTACAAAGGCTGTGGGTTCAAATTTCTCCACACCAGGTCCCTGGGGGTGGAGTGTGGACCCAATGCTACATGCACTTTGAAGATATCTACGTGAACACAAAAAATTCTCCAAAGCAGCAATGCCACTGCTTCTCTACGCTCACATTAGAAAAAAAAATATATAGAAAAAAACTCTCCTAAGTGCAAACCCGGCAGCTCGCAACCTGTAGGACACTCAACTTGAGAATCTTTTTAATTTTTTCCCCTCCTAAGAGGAGTAGCAGAAAGGGGGTGGGGACGAGAAAGAGAAGGTTGAGCAGGAACACTTCCTTCTCCGGAGGAGAATAAATGGAGTCATTTACAGGCTGAAGCAGGCTGGGGGACCAGAACTAGTGGGGGAGCATGGGGCGGGGCCCCACCCCGCCTCCCTCAGCCCCCCCTCCACCTCCCAACCCAATGGAGCCCTACTCGCACCTGATTCGCGGATGTCCTCTCTTGTCAGCACAGCACATCTGAGGCTCTGGCGACTGAGAATGAATGAATGAGTGGAGCCCCACGCTTCCACAAGCACCAGACCCAGCTCCCGGGAGGACGGAGCAAAGATGGCGGAGGGAGCTGAAAGAATGGTTTGCGCCTGTCCAGACTCAGGCGGGCGGCTACTCCGGCGTCGGGGACAGGGGACTTGAAGCTGCGGGAGAGCTGCCTCTCTGGCCCACTCCCACCTCAGCTCCTCACCTCTCATTTTCTGCGAAGCTGCCACCTGCTGCCTCACATTTCTGGGACCGCCGCTGCCTCCTTACACTTCCACCATGGCCTGCCTTGGCAAAGCAACGCCAGTCAGGGCGATTAGAAACCTGCCGCTACTTCCGCCTCCATCTTCTGCCTAGAAGAGGGCGCCCTTCCCTGTTCAGCTGTATTGGCGTGAGGCGGCCAGGCCAAAATCATGCTTTTTAACTTCACAAAAATCTGCCAAAGTGTCAGAGTCTGTCAACCAGAGCTTTGCCTCTTATAAGCATTTGACTGGGAGATATTTTGTATATATCTTTTTCCAATTCATACCAAGAACTCTTAATGCCCTCTTGATCATTCGAAATAATTAGTGCCTTTAAACCTAGTCAAATTAGAAAACCAATTCCAAAATTCCAAAATCTGCTCATAAATCACATCCTTAATATGCTGTTTCTCAGATACTATTCTTGGTATCAAAATAAGTAGTAGTCAGGGATTTCCAGAGAAACAGAACTAACAATACATATATGTGTGTGTATATACATTCTATATATACACACACATACATACATATGTATTTATAAAAAGATATAGGAATTGGCTCAAGTGACCTTGGGGATTTGCAAGTAAAAACTCCATATGGTATGCCACAAGTTGGAAGGTCTGATGAAGGTGAGGTTGAATTTCCAAGGAGAAGACAGCCAGCTGAAGTAGAGACAGAAATTCTCCTTTTTTTTAACCTGAAATATTCAGTTCTCCCTTTAAGACTGCCAACTAGTTGAAAGAAGAAACTTATCTCATTGCTAAGACACTCTTCTTTGTTTATTGTAGACACAACCAGCCATAGATGTAATCACCTGAATATAAATGCAAATCCATCTTTCAAATACCCTTATAGTCACAATCAGGTCAGAGCTTGCTTGACCATACAACTGGGCAGCATAACATAACCAAGTTGATACATCACCTTAACCATCACACTAGTAAAAGGAAAAGTATATAATCTGAATAGGCTTAAATCTATTAAAGAAATTAAATCAACAATCAATACCCTCCCAAAAGAGAATGCACCATGTTCACATGATTACCCTGGTGAGTTCTACCAAACAATTAAAGAAGCAATATTACCAATCCTTACAATCCTCTCCAGAAAAAAGAAACAGATTGAAAATTTCCTAACTCATTCTATGGTATGAGAATTACACCAGTGAAAAATACAGATATTACTAAGCAGGAAAATTACAGATATTTCCCATGAGAATAGATGCAAAACCTCAGCAAAATATTTACAAGTATAATCCAAAAATATGTAAATATAATTATACACCATAGCTAATGGCATTTATTCCAGGTAATGAAGTGACACAATATTCAAAAATGAATTAGTGCAACCTAATGCATCAATAAGCTAAAGAAGAACAATCATATAATCATCTATAGAAGCAGAGATAGCATTTGACACAATTGCACACTAGGATTGAGCACAATCAGCACACCAGTAATAGAATGGAAATTCCTCAACTTGATAACCAACATCTACAGATAACCTAGAAATAACATCATACTTATTAGGTGAGAAAGTAGATATTTTCACCCTGAGGCCAGAATCAAGACAACAGTGGCTCCTCTCACCACTCTTATTCAATATTGTATGGAAATCCTACAAATAGAAAAAGAAAAGAAAATGAAACAAATCATATACAGATTAGGAAGGGAAAAATAAAACTGTCTTTGTCCACAAGTGGTACAATAGTCAATGTAGAAAACCCCAAATAATTGACAAAAACTCCAGAGACTAATAAGAGATTATAACAAGGCTACAGGGTACAAAGTTAATAAGCAAAAGTCAGTTGACTTCTTGTATACCAACAATGAACAATTGGAATATGAAATTAAAACCTTAATACCATTTAAATAAGCGCCAAAAAATACATACATGCATTAAAAATATGTACAAGGCATAATGTGAAGGAAACTACAAATATTTGAGGAAAGAAAACAGGGAAAATCTAAATAAATGGAGATATATTCCAATCATGATTTGGAAAAATTAATATAATTAAGATGTCACTTCTTTCCCACTTGATCTATAAATTCAATGGCATTGCAATAAAAATTCCCGGAAGTTATTTTGTGAATGCTAACAACCCGATCCTAAAGGGTATATGGAATTATAAAACACAGAGAATTTCTAACACAATAATTAAGAAGAAAGTCAGAAGACTGATACTACCTGATGTCAAGACTTACTAAAAATCTAGTTATTATGACAGAGTGACATTATAGTAAAGAAAATATTGTATAGAATAGAGAGCCCAAAAATATGCCCACACAAAAGTATTCATCTGATCTTTGACAATAAGCAAAGACAAGTCATTGGGGAAAAGACAGTATTTTCAATGAATGGTGTTAGAACAATTCAACATAATTATCGGGAAAATCAGCCTAGAAACAATCTTTACACTTTTCACAAAAAAATTTATTCAATATAGGTTCTGTGCCTAATTTAAAATACAAAACTTTCAACATCTAGATTATAATATAGAAGAAAATCTAGATGATCTTGACTTCAACATTAACATTTTAGTTTAAAAGAAGCATACTCCATTAAAGAAAAAAAGATAAGTTTGAACGCATAAAAAATGAACACTTCTAGAACTTCCAGGAAGATGGAGGATTAGAGAGAAACAGGAACCACTTCTCTCTCAAAAGATATCTAGACAATAGATCGAAATAGCCTGAAAAAAAATGTTTTAAGATTTAGGGCACCAGGGGTAGGCTGGACACAACACAGAAGAGAGAGAGGCAATGGAAAAGTATATTGGTGGAAAAATGTGAGTAAAAGCTGTAGCTTCAGCTGCTAGTGCCCATACTCCCACCCTTGGAGCAGACAGCTTTGAATTATCATGCCTCTGGCTGACAGCTATGGACAGACAGGACCACAGGGTTCCACCTCACTAGGAAAAGGGAGAGAGAGGGATGCAGTCTAAGGCTAATTCAGGTTTTGGCCAACAAATTTGCTTTTCAGTGTCCCACAAGCCCTTCCAGCCTGGGTGGGTTGGTTCAACTGTTTGACCTGGAAGCCAGCATGGGATGAAAAAGATCCAATTCTCACAAACACCCTCTTTACTTACTGGGACTGGTTGATGAGGACACAAAGATGATTATTATTTTCCATAAGGAAAAGGGACAGGACTGCCAGCAATGGTTGGGAGAACAGCCTCTGAGAAAGTGTCATTTGTGAGGCTCTGAATAGCCTTGAGGAAGGACTGTCACATTGTTTTGGTTAGTGTTGCAGTGAACACATTCTGACCTTGGTTTGTAGAGAGAGGACTGTCAATGAGAAAATCTTCTGACAGGCCAAGGATGTGCTTTTTCTGACCTTTACAACCTCCTTCTCCATGGACCTTGGATGTGGGACTCCAACCATTACTGGATCCATGGTACAGTTTTGAGCACTTAAACAGTGATAATCCTAAAGAGCTAAAACAGGTTGAACCAAGAATCAAAGAAGAGCAGTAACACACAACCTCCCACCACTAAACCCCTAAGCAGAGTGAGAAATTGAGCATCAGAGTAAACTCACCATCAAAATCAGATGACTAGATATCAGCAAAAAATTACAAGCCATACTTAGAAGGTGGAAGATATGGCCCAAACAAAAAGAATATATCATAACCCCAGATGAGACACATGATTTGAGACAACTAATCAGCAAGGCTCATACAAATCTCCTAAATAAAATCAAATAATTGAAATACAATATAGCTAAAAACATAATGGACATCAAGAGGAAAGTGAGCAAGCACAAGAAGAATTTGAATACCAGCTTGGAAAAAATAACAGAGCTTATGGGTATGAAAGACATAATAGGTGAGATAAAAAACACCTTGCAGGAACACAATAGAAGATTTTAAATGATAAAAGAAAGAATAAGTGATGAAGAAGACAGAACAACTTAAATTGAAGAGAGAGAAGAACAGATAGAGAAGAGAATGGAAAAAGTTGAGCAAAGGAACAGGGAGTTGAAAAACAATATGAAGCATAATGGCATATGTGACATGGGAGCTCCAGAAGGAGAAGAGAAGGAAAAAGAGGCAGAAAGAGCATTTGAGGAAATAATGGCTGAATATTTCACAACTCTCATGAAAGAAGTGAATTTACATGACCAAGAAGCACAGCATAACCCAAGCAAAATAAACCTGAATAGAACTATTGTGAGACACACACTACTCAGAGTGTTAAACACTAAATATAAAGAAAAAATTCTGAGAATAGCAAGAGAGAAGCAAACCATCACATACAAAAGATGCCCAGTAAGACAGTGTAGATTTCTCATCACAAACCATAGAAGCAAGGCAAGAAAACAATGTTTTGATATAATTAGGATACAGAAACAGAAAAACTGGAGTAAATTTCTAAAACTAGATTAATAGAAAATCAGCTCAATTAATGTAGTAGAATTTTCAAACCTCCTTAAGTGAGGAAATTTTTGTAATCACATTTTCCAGTTACCATAAACAGAAACTAAGAGACTTCGTTAAAAATTATGTAGTGAATTGGAATTTCAAACTGCATTTACCTAATCTGCAATGGTGCTGAACATCACCTCATGTGTTTCTTTTCCATTGGAATTTTTTCTTTGGTCAGTTGTCTTTTCAAGGCGTTTGCCCATTTTTTAATCAGATATTTTGTTTTTTATTTTTGAGTTGTATGATCTCTTTATATATTATGGATATTAAATGCTTATCAGATATGTGATTGCCAAATATTTTTCCCATTGAGTCAACTGCCTTTTCACCCTTTTGAGAAATCCCTTTGAGGTACAAAAGTGTTGAATTTTGAGGAGGTTCTCTTTTTTATTTTTTCTTTTGTTGCTTATGCTTTGGGAGTAAGGTTTAAGAAACTACTGACCCACTGATGTTTTATTTTATTTTATTTTATTTTATTTTATTTATTTATTTTTTTTATTGATGACTACCCTTGTGATTCTTTGCTCTTGTAAATGAGACTTAGCCTGCAGTTGTGGGGTGCCTAAGGGTAGCCACCTGAAAGCCTCCTTGTTGCTCAAATGTGGCCTCTCTCTAAGCCAAACTCAGCATATGATTGCATTACCTTCCCCCCAACGTGGGACACTACTCCCGGGGATGAGTCTCCCTGGCAACGAGGGATTAATACCAAGTGCCAACTGGCAGCTTTGTGCAGTGGCAGTATCGTAGCCAATGAGGTTTATCCTAGGCACGATTATTGCTAATTGAAAACTTTTCCCAAGTGCCAACTGGCAACACAACTGGAAAAAGACCTTGAATAAAAGGGGGAAATGTTAAAGACAAATGAGTTCAAGTGGCTAAGAGACTTCAAAGAGAGTCGGGAGGTCATCCCAGAGGTAACTCTTACGCACACCACAGTAGGAGCTCATAGAACATCTAAGTGCCTATCACCCCACTCAGTGGGGTTCCTGAGAGCTCTCGAGACAGCCTGGTCCTATATAAGGGGGGATAGCTCCAGAGACTGATGCCTTATCAGTGGGTTCTATTTTGGAATCTGTGCTCCTGAGAGTGACAGAATTAGACTCAAATAAGTCCTCCCTGCACATGGTTCACCAGTCCCTTCTATTCAAACCTACATGTGATGCTGGAGTTTCTTAGGTATACTTCCAGAGACTGGAGCCTCCCATCTACCTATGTGCCAGGTGTGCAGGAAATCTAGGTGTAACTGCAACTCCTACCCTACAGCTCAATGGACTCATCCAAGTCACCTGGTGAGGAGACAACGATGGGAAATGGCCATCCCAGAGAATGGAGAGGGCCTACATCTGCAGGCAGGATCATCCCATCCACCATATCCATGGGATATAAGCCCTCTCTCACTTGGAGTTAGAGTGGACATCACCATCCCAGTCACCTCTGGATTGGGGGAAGAACTATGGACTAGAGTGGACTTGATGGTATTTTCTTGCTCACATATGGTGATTCTTGCAATGCAAGAAATTATAACAAT
>JAKSZT010053994.1:988579-1173950 GCA_026826555.1 Tolypeutes matacus
TCTTGCTCACATATGGTGATTCTTGCAATGCAAGAAATTATAACAATGAGGTGGAGCCAGTGGCCACTTGACAGTTTTTGGGTAGGGAGGGGATGAGCAGTTGAAATACAGGGGCTTCTTTGGGAGTTGGAGGTTGTCCTGAGTACTGTTGTGGCAATGGATGTAGGCCATTTTAAATCAGCACACACCACTCAGAACTGAGTGGGAGAGAGTGTGGTCTACAGTGTGAACTGTGGTCTATGGTTGGTGGCAAGGCTCCAGGATGTGTAAGTTCATTGAGGTTGGTGGGCCACACTTGTGGGAGATGTTTGTGTGGGATGTGGTGGGAGGTGTGGGAGGTGGGCAACATGGGAATTCCAGTGGGTTCCGTGTAATATTTTAGGTAATCTAAGCACCTCTTAAAATATATGTATATGTATATATATATAAATAACATTTTTGTAAGCAAATACACATATATGCACATATATTTATATATCATTATGCAAATGTTTGTATGTATTGTGAGAATTTTGATTTTTACCCATAATATAAAAAAAAAAGAAACTACTGCTTACCACAAGATCTTGAAGGTGTTTTCCAACATTGTCTTCTAGGAGTTTTCTGGTTTTTGTTTTTATATTTAAGTTATTGATTCATTTTGAGTTAATTTTTGTATAAGGTGTGGGGTAGGGGTCCTCTTTCTTCCTTTTGGATATGGCTACCCAGTTCTCCCAGCACCATTTGTTGAATAGATTATTATAGTCCAGCTAGAACCAGCCTTGTCAAAAATTGCTTGACTGTAGATGTGAGGGTCAATTTCTGCATTCATGCATCCCTTCTATGTGATGGAAAAAAAAGAGACAAAGTAACAGAAAAAAAATGAGCTGTATGATAACATAAATTTCAACAACATAAAGTCATGGGATTTATGGAAGGAGAAGAGAAAAGAAAAGGGGCAGAAAGGGGATTTAAGGGAATAATGACTGAAAATTTCCCAATGCTCATAAAAGAAATGGATTTCAATGTCCAAGAAGTGCAGTATACCCTAATCAGAATAAATCCTAATAAACCTACTCCATGACACATACTGCTTAGAATGTCAAATGTCAAAGCGAAAGAGAAAATTCTGAGAGCAGCAGGGGTAAGTAAATCATCACATACAAGGAATTCCCAGTAAGATTTAGTGTGTATTTCTCATCAGAAGTCATGGAGACAAGAAGATAGTGGTGTGATATAATTAGGATACAGAAAGAGAAAACTTACCAGCAAAGAATTCTATATCCAGTAAAATTATCCTTCAAATACAAAGGTGAGTTTAAAATATTCACAAACAAAAAATTAAGAGACTTCATAAAAAAGAATCCACCTATTTATGAAAAAAAAAAAGATAGTGTTGAAGGCAAGAATACCAGAAAGTATTAAAAAAGAATAAAAAGACAGACAAAAATAAGACATGGCATACAAAAACCAAAGAATAAAATGGTGGATGTAAATAATGCATTTACAGTAATATCATTGAATGTGAATAGATTAAACTCCACAATCAAAAGTTATAGGCTGACAATATGGATAAAAAAAACATGAGCTATCCATATTCTGCCTACAAGAGCCACATCTTTGATCCATATATACCAACTGACTGTGAATGAAAGATTGGAAAATGATACTCCACATCAACAGACACCAAAAAAAAAAAAAAAAAAAAAAAAAAAAAGCATGGGTACCTATAACAATATAGTACAAAACACACTTTAATTCTAAAAAGGTATGAGATACAGAAGGCCATTTTATATTAATAAAAGGGAAAATCCATCAGGAAGAATTAACAGTCATAAATATCTATGCACCTTACCAGGGTGCCCCAAAATACATGAGGCAAACTCTGGTAAAACAGAACATAGAAATAAACATCTCTACAATAGAGACTTCAACACAAACGTCACATCATTAGATAGAACAACTAGACAGAAAATCAACAAGGGAACAGAGAACTTAAAAAATATAAATGAGGTAGACCTAAAAGACATATACAGAATGCTGCATCCCAAATCAGTTTGTAAATTCTTCTCAAGAACTCATGGACCTTTCTCCAGGATAGGCCACATTGTACATCACAAGAAAGGACTCCATAAATATAAAAAGAGTGAAATTATTCAAAGCAATTTCTCAGATCATAATGGAAAGAAGCTGGAACACATAATAGATGGGAAAGGGGGAAATCCACAAGCATGTGAAGGCTAAAGAACACAATCCTAAACTATGCATAGATCAAAGAAGAAATTGCAAGTGAAATTGGTAAATATATTGCCATGTATGAAAATGAGAACACAACTTATCAAAACTTATGAGATATAATTAACTGGCAGGGGATATACCATGACTGTGAAGGTGGTTTTCCCAGGGCGAGCCTTATCCAGTGCATTCCGGATGTGCTGACCCCCGCAATTTCCCCAAATGTGGGAAAGTCGACCACATAATTTGTGATAGTGGGGAACTGCATTCGTGTTCACCCCTGAAACAAACAAACAAACAAACAAACAAAAAAACTTCTGAGATACAGCAAAGACAGTCTTGAGAGGGAAATTTATAGAACTATAATCCTTAATTAAAAAAGAAAAGCTAAAATCAAAGATCTAACTGAACAACTGGATTAAATAGAAAAAAACAGCAACAATTATAAAAGCAAGCAGAA
The DNA here is from genome assembly GCA_026826555.1 of Tolypeutes matacus. Classification (NCBI taxonomy): domain Eukaryota; kingdom Metazoa; phylum Chordata; class Mammalia; order Cingulata; family Chlamyphoridae; genus Tolypeutes; species Tolypeutes matacus. Next base: position 991,254 of record JAKSZT010053994.1, read on the forward strand.
GGCAAGAAATAATAAAGATCAGAGCATTAAAAAATGAAATTTAGAACAAATAAAAGAGAAAATCAGCCAGACCAAAATCTAGTTCTTTGAGAAGAACAATAAAATTTACAAATCCTTAGCAAGATTAACAAAAAAAAAAAAAAAAAAAAAAAAAAAAAAGAGAGAGAAGATGCAAATCAATAAAATCAGAAATGAAATGGAGGAAGTTATAACTGGCTGAACAGGAATAAAAAGGATCATAAGAAGATATTAGGAGAAATTGCATGCCAACAAGCTAGACAACCTAGATGAAATGAAAAAATTCCTAGAAATGCACAATTTACACTGATGCTACAAGAACTTAACAAGACACTTAAAGAGATTGAATCAATCATTAAAGATCATCCAAAATGGCTTTACAGGTGAATTATATCAAGCATTTTGAGAAGAATTAACAACAATCTGGCTTAAACTCTTCCAAAAAAATGGTAGAGGGGGGGGGAAATTACCCAACATATTTTGTGAAGCTAACATCACTCTAATACCAAAGCCAGATAAAGATACTACAAGTAAGAAAAATTACAGACCAATCTCTCTAACTAACAAAAATGAAAAAATTATCAAAAAATGCTTGCAAAAAGAACTCAACAGCATATCAAAATACTTATATACCATGACCAAGTGGAATTTATTCCTAGTATGCAAAGGTGGTTCAACATAAAATCAGTTAATGAGATGCACATTAACAAATTGAAGGAAAAAATCACATGATCATTTTTTAAAATTTATTTTTATTGTGAGTAAAAATCAAAATTCTCACAATACATACAAACATTTGCAAAAATGATATATAAATATATATGCATATATGTGTATTTGCTTACAAAAATGTTATATATATACATATATTTTAAGAGGTGCTTAGATTACCCAAAATATTACACGGAACCCACTGGGATTCCCATGTTGCAGAAAAGACATTAAACAAAATCCAGCATCTTTTCTTGACAAAAACACCTAGAAAGATAGAAATACTGGAAAAATCCCTCAACATGATAAAGGGCATATATGAAAAACCCATAGCCAACATCATAGTCAATGGGGAAATGTTTAAAGCTTTCCTCTTAGATTGGGAACTAGAGAAAGAGGCCCATTGTCACCATTGTTGTTCAACATTGGGTTAGAAGTTTTAGCTTCAGCAATTAGGGAAAAAATAAAAGACATCCAAGTAGGAAAAGAAGAAATAAAAGTCACTATTCACAGATAACATGATTCTATATTTTTAAAATTCTGAAATGTGTACGACAAAGCTACTTGAGTTATTACATGAGTTCAGCAAAGTGACAGGATAGAAGTTCATCACACAAAAGTCAGTAATGTTTCTATACTAGTACTGAAAAATTTGAGTGGGAAATCAGGGAAGAATTTCCATTTACAATAGCAATAAAAAGACTCAAATACATAGGAATCAATATAACCAAAGAAGTACAGGACCTATATTCAGAAAACTACAAAATAATCCTAAAAGTAATCAAAGAAGACCTAAGCAAATTTAAAGACATTTTGTATTCATGGATTGGAAGGCTAAAAATCATGGAGATGTCAATTCTACCCAAACTGATTCTAGATTCAATGCAATACCAAACTAAATTCCAACAGCCTACTTTAAAGAAATAGAAAAACCAATTACCAATTTTATTTGGAAGGGAATATGCACCTTAAAAGCCAAAAACATTCTAAAAATGAGTCATGTGAGAGTACTTTCACTGCATGATCTTGAAACATGTTACAAAGCTACAGTGGTCAAAACAGCATGATATTGGCATAAAGCTAAAACATCAATCAATGGAATAGAATTGAGAGTCCAGAAATAAACCCTCACCTCTATGGCCAACTTGTTTTCAACAAACTTACCAAATCCATTTTACTGGGACAAAACAGTCTTTTCAACAAATGGTGCTGGGAGAACTGGTTATCCATAACCAAAAGAATGAAAGGGGACCACTATCTCACTCCCTATACAAGAATCAACTCAAAATGGATCAGATGTAAATATAAAATCCAGGACCATAAAAGTACTAGAAGGAAATATAGGGAAACATTTTAAAGATCCTCTAATAGGTGGTGGATTCTCAGTTCATACACCCAAAGCACTAGCAACAGAAGGAAAAATAGATAAATGGGACCTCCTCAAAATTAATCACTTTTGCACCTCAAAGGACTTTGTCAAAGAGTTAAAATGCAGCTGACACAATGGAAGAAAATATTTGCAAATCACATATCCAATAAGGGTTTACTATCCATGATATAAAAAGAGATGCAACAGCTCAACAATAAAAAGAGAATTGATCCAATTAAAAAATGGGCAAAAAATTTGAATAGACATTTCTCCAAAGAAGAACTAGAAATGAAAAAACAAATGAAAAAATTTTAAACATCACTATTGATTAGGGATATGAAAATCAAATCTACAATGTGATATCATTTCACACCTATTAGAATGGTCACTATTAAATAGATAGAGAAATACAAATGTTGGAGAGGATATGCAGAGATTGGAAGACTTATTCATTGTTAGTGGGAATGTTGAATGGTACAGCCTGGTCAGCCAGGGGCGAGACAGCAACTGGCCCCTCTTCCTCTACCTCAGGCTGGAGCTGGAATACTGAGGCCCAGGGGTGTCTAGGTCTCAGGCTATCCTTGACCTGTACCCTGGTGACCACATCCAGAACCAGGTATAAGCATGAAAGACCAGGAGGTTTGTGGACCAAAGCACAGAGTACTATACTATGCCTCTATTTCATTTCTTAGTCATCTTTTTCTTGCTTTTATATTCTATATTATAAATTTGGTTACCTCATGCTTTCTTTCCTCCCAAAAACATTTGAGCATATAAACTGGCAAAATACATCTTAGCTAGAAGAAAAAATATTCTGTCTTGCCTCATAGCTGTAGGGAAGCTGATTCTATTCTGCCTGATAAAACTGTCCTCATTGATGTCATTCCTACCAAAGGAGCTCTGTGAATCACCTGTATATCAAGGTGGTCATTAGATCCTGTGAAGAAAGTCTTCAGCCTCCAGCCCACTCTCATTCTCAGTGGTCATCTATCCTGTTAACCTGAAGTCCTGATAATAATATTTAAATTAATATTTTTGTGGAAAGTTAAGTACTATATCTTGTGCATGAACAGAGGTAAAAAAAATAAAATAAAACATGACTATGATAAATATTTTTATTTCAATTGAGTTCCAAGTTCATTCTCATTAAAATGTATAAATGGTAATTTCTGGATAGTTGCAGAGATTTGTCCCCATGGAAAAGCACATGAGATAGGGAGGGGACCCTTGGATTCTCTCAGCATGACTCTGATGTTCAACAGCCCTGGAGGACTGGCCCTGCTGGTCAGGCCCTCAGTAGACACAGAAGCTGAAAAGGAACTTGACCTTTCCTAGGGAGCCTCCAGTCAATGTTCAGGTTGACTGGATGCAAGTTTTGATTGTGAAGCCCACGTGACAGGGTGACTCAGTGGCCATCAGTCAAAAGTGGACAGGCCTCCTATTCTCCAATCTCTTCATAGATATCTGTGTGCACTCAATAAGTAGATGGGAGTGGACATTTGTAAAGCCTTGTAGATTCACCCATGTTTTTGTTGGCTTCTTCCCCTTGGACCAATGGGGAGGGTTCAGTCAGAATAGAACACTAAAAATAAACCACTGACACTGAAGCCAGGCAGAAGGGGCCACACTGCCTATAGCAAGAGAACTGAGACCTAGAGCTGTTGGAAGGCAGATTTTCCTGTGGAAAAGTAGCCCCAAGACACATCAGGCCACCTCTCTCACTTCTGTTCTCTGGTCCAACAGTCACTGCTGGGACACCTGTTTTCTGCCAGAAATGAATGTAACCCCTTCCCATGGGGAATCAAGTCCAGTGGAGTCCTTCTGTCTCGCCGAGCAGAGCCTGAGCAAGGGGAACCTTGGACCAGGGTGTGACAACTTTGGCCAACAGGACTTTCTGGTTGGTCAAGGGAAGATTCCATCAGACACTGAGTGAGATGGTTTCTCCCCCTAAATGTAAGCCTCTGCTGGGTGACTCTAACTTCACTCTAAGTCAGTGTAAGCCCAAAGATGCAGTAAAAATTCATCCTCTGCCATATCAGATTGCACTAGCTTTATTACATGTTTCTACACAATATTTTTGCTCTCAGGAGGCTCCCAGTAGTGTAGGTGAAACTTCTCAGATACCAATGTCTTCCTCTGTGTCCTAGCTTTGGTACTGGTCACTTCAATCATTGAAGAGAAAGCACAGCTGTACCTTTGATTCCTTTAACAAATCTCATCTATGGATGGCTATGCTTTGTCACCAAGGGCCTGGGATGTTGGAAGCCAGGATTTGTGCTCCATCCTTCAGCTGTCTTGTAAAGCCTGCCATGGGTTTCTGGGTGACACCTGTAGCCCTGGAAAAATAGGGGATAACTGAGAAACAACTACAACTGAAAATTCAGAATCACCCCACAATTGATCTGAAACTCCTCCTTCTAGATGAAGCCAAGGGATGATGCTCAAAATCCTTAACAAGGTGGGGCTTGAAGCTGGGACACAGCCCTGGAACAATGCAGGGCCAGGGGTTAACCCTTTAGGTCCAGTTCATAGGAAGCCTAGAGAGGAACCTCAGGTGAGCTCAGGGCAGGGACGCTACCACCTGAAATGGAAGGACTTCAGTATTTAATTGGTAATGTTATACCCTGCATGCCTGAGGATCATCAGTCTTAGTGACCACCCCCTTTCCCCCACCACTGACATGTCACATATTTCAACTCTCCCTGTAAGACAGGTTCCTACTATCTGGGCATAACCACAGTACAAGACTTAGGACAAAGACCAACACCATCCCAGGGGCTGTTATCTCTAGGGGCTTGGGGCCTCATGTCTCTTCTAGTATATGCCAATAATGAAACAACTGAGTGTGTAAACTGGTGAACTCCCCAGACAGTGGACCTGAGAACCAAATGACCACAGTGTTATCTTGGCCAGTGAGGAAGAGTGTGAGTTTCTTTCCATGGTAATGAATAAGGACACTGATCCAGACACCAGAGCTCACTGTGAATAATCAGGGCCCTGTTAGAGGGGAGTGGCCTCCAAGGACCTGAGAGAGGCTGACAGTTTTCTGGGGAATTTCTTGGTTACAACAAATTGTGAAATAAATTGCAGGGATGCTGGAAATCCAAGTTAACAGGGAAGAGTAAACCTTATGAAATGATTGCAGTTGCGGCTTTGAAAGGTACATCACAAATGTTCCCCTCAAATAAATGTAGCAAGAAAAGGAATTCTGAGGTCATAAACCAGGATCCCAGAAGGATTCAAATCTAAGAGAAAGAATGGGTCATGGGACCTCTCCAGGAGGATTGACAATGCAAAGTCCTGCATGCTCTTTTGCTATTTTCTAACAATCTTCCTCCGACCTTTTTCTTTGCACAATGTAAGTTTTGATATTTTTACATTCCCCCTCCCCACCCACTGCTGATGCAATTCCAGAGTTCATCTTGAAAGCTATACATTCTTAACTGGTGGTCCGAGAAACTTTGCACCAGAAGCAGAACATGTTCCCTCTTCCATCAAAGCTGTAGAAAAGAAGCCACTGTCCTAGGTCAGGAAATGTACTTGTTAATGTGATTTTTATAGACATTCACATTTTTATTTATTTTTTATTATGGGTAAAAATCAAAATTCTCACAATACATACAAACATTTGCAAAATGATATATAAATATATATGCATATATGTGTATTTGCTTACAAAAATGTTATATATATATATATACATATATTTTAAGAGGTGCTTAGATTACCCAAAATATTACACGGAACCCACTGGGATTCCCATGTTGCCCACCTCCCACACCTCCCACCACATCTTTAGATGATGTTTTTATGCCTTGTGAAAGCCCCCTCAAACTTAAATTCCAGGAGTTCCGATGGCCTGTCCCAGCCATGCCCTGCACTGGCATGTGGTAGATGCTCCATAAGTATGTGGAGGATAGATGGAAAGATCAGAATTCATTACCAACCCCAGACCTCCTTGGTCCCTCTTTGCACCTCAACCAGTAGCTTGGGTGCAACACACTACCTTAGTCTCCGCATGCAACAGGTGGGTCTTTTCTTCCCACCAACACCATTCTCCTGATGGGCAGGGATACAGCTTAGTCCACACCCACATGTAGCTAAGCACCCATGACTGAGATTCCAGGAAGATTTCTACGCCAGTTTCTCACCACAACTCTGTCTTTTTTCAAAAAAATATTTTAAAAGATGTTTAGATTACATAAATGTAACACGAAAATTATAGGGATTCCCAAGTTCCCCACCTCCCACAAATATCACAACCTCCCACATAAACAACTTTCATTAGTGTGGCACATCATCTGCATTAGATATACACATCTGGGGCTTTGCCACTAAGCATGGACCATAGATCACATTGTAGACCACACTCTCTCCCACACAGTTGTGCATGTTATATGTTGATTTAAAATGACCTATATCTGTCATTGTAATGTCACTCAGGATAATTCCCAAGTCCCAAAAAAGATCCTGTATTAAAACTGCTTTTCCCTCTCCCTAGCTCAAAAGAATCCAGTGGCCACTGACTCCACATCAAAGTTGTAATTTCTTCCATTGCTTGACTCACAATATGTCTACAACAGAATACCAGTAATATCACTCTAGTCCATAGCTTTTCCCCCAATCCTGAGGAGTCTGGGATTGTGATGTCCATTCCACCTCCAAATGAGAGGGGGCTTATATCCCATGGATAAGATGGATGGGATTATCCTGCCTGCAGCTGCAGACTGTTTCCATTCCCTGGGATGGCCGATGTCCATCATCCTCTCCCCACCATGTGACTTGAGTGAGTCCAGTGAGCTTTAGGGTAGGAATTGCAGCTCCACTGAGATTCTACGCCCAGATGGCACATGGGTAGGCCAAAGGCTCCAGTCTCTGGAAGTACACATACAAACTCTAGCACCACATATAGGTTTAAATAGAAGGGACTGATGGGCCATATGCAGTGCGGGCTTATTTGAGTCCAACTCTGTCACTCTCAGGAGCACAGATTCCAAAGTAGAGCCCACTGATAAGGCATCAATCTCTGGAGCTATCCCCCCTTATATAGGACCTGAATGTTTCCTGAACTCTCAGAAACCCCTCTGGAAAGACATCCACACTGGAAGCCTATGAGGTCCTACAGAGATGTGCATAAGTATTAACTTTGGGAAGACCTCCTGACTCACTTTGAAGTCTATTAGCCATATGAACTCATTTGTCTTTACCTATTCCCCCTTTTATCTGAGGTCTTTTTCTAGTCATATTGCCCATTGACACTTGTTAATAATCGCTCACTGCCAGGGAGGATCATCCCCAGGAGTCATGTCCCACGCTGGGAGGAAGGTAATGCATTCATATGCTTAGTTTGGCTTAGAGAGAGGCCACATTTGAGCAACAAGGAGGCTCTCAAGAGGCAACCCTTAGGCACCCCATAAAAACAGGCTAAGTTTCAATTTCAATAGAAAAGACTCATAAGGCTAGTCATCAATAACAAGAACCCATCAGTGGATCATCCTCCTTAGCTTCTCCCTTGGAGGATGTGGCAGAGCTCTCCAGGCTGGGAATTCAGTATTCTCTCATTTATTGAGTGATTCTCCACCCACTGTGACCATGCCACTCCCCTTGATTATTTGAACAATTTTATATATATATTTTTTATATGTCCAGGTGAACTTCCTCCCATGAAACTCCCAACTCTGACACATCCCACCAAAGATCCTCTCCCACCCCCATTGTAACCCTTCTGTGATCCAAAGCTTCTTTAAAGATGAAGCCCATATAACAGCCAAATAAAATTAATAGGAAAGTGAAATTATAATGATAATTTTAAATGTAAGTGATAAAATACATAGAAACTTAAAAAAAAAAACACTAAAAAATAAAATAAAATTAAGGATTGGGATATTCACAAAATGGGAAAAAATAGAAAAATTAAAAAAAAATTTTTTTGACACTTTTCCTTTTATCACTGCATTATCGCATGTCCAGTCTTTACCGTGGCACTGTCTCCCTCTCACTCCCCAGTGTCTCCCAAATTTTCATTTCATTTTCAAGGAAGTTTTAGGTCACAGCAAAGTCACACAAAGAATACAAGAGACTCTCATATACCCAACCTCTTCCCCCTTTCCTCACCCCATATTAAAACCTTTTATTATGTCGATGTTAGCATTGTTATAACTGGTATACAGATAGTGAAACATAGCTACTAAACACGGTCATTGGTTTACAATATAGTTTACACTTTAGACTGTAAAATTTAATAATTTTTGATGATATTTACCATCACTGTAAGGTAATGAAAAACATCCCCTGACCACTAAATACCGCCTGTTTAATTTATTCTGTTGCTCCCTCCCCATCCCCCTGGAACACATGACAACCCCTGGCTTGACTCATTGGATAACAAGATTCATATCTACAAGCAACAAGAGGTCTTGACACACTGGTTTTCCTTCCCCTACTAGGAATCACCTTTGCTCATAAGAGATGCCCACTTCTCTGTTTCTGGGTGAATTGGTCCTCTTGAAGATGGTGGTCCATATCCCTCCCACTCATTGTGTGGGTCTCCACCCACTGATACAACACATTATGACAGGTTGAACTCTCACACACTCCCTAGAAGCCTGCTCCAATGTACCCTTTCCCAAATGCCAACCCAACCAACACCCTAAACCAGTGACACTCTCTTGTCATATTGCCATAAGAGCATTCCCACCCCTGCATTTTGAACCTCATACCCACAAATCCCGTGTTCACCTGGTTCCTCTCCCATCTCTCCCCCCAGGATCTTGAGTATTCTTACCCATCCTTCCTAATCCACCCATCTGTCGACCCTGCACCACCAAACCCAGTAATATCACTACCCACCTGCCCTATCCCTTCAATGTGCAACTATACTCTATCAATTTACCAAAGATTATGTCCTTATGGGTGATGGCTCACAACCTTCTGTTATAAATCTCACTTTCAGACAATGGTTCTCAGAGACTGCTCACATTCCTCAATTCATATCAGTGAGGTCATGTACTGTTCATTCTTCAATGTCTGGCTTGCTTCACTCAACATAAGGTCTTCAAGATTTGTCCATGTTATTCTGTGTGTTAGCACTTTATTCCTTCTTACAGCTGAGTAATATTCCATTGTATGTATGTACAACATTTTGTTTATCCATTCATCTGTTGATGGGCACCGGGGTTTATTCCAATATATATATATATATATATTGTTGTTCGTGCTTTGGGTGTGAAGTTCATGAACCCAATTCCTATTACAAGTTCCTGTAGATGCTTCCCTACATTATCTTCCAAGGTCTTTATGGTTTTGACTCTTGTATTTAGATCTTTAATCCATCTTGAGTTGATTTTTGTATAAGGTGTGAGATTGTGTACCTCTCTCATTCTTTCGGATATAGATATCCAGTTCTCCAAGTACGACTTGTTGAAGAGGTCATTCTCTCCCAACTGAGAGTGCTTGGTAGCCTTCTCAAATATCACATGACTGTATATGTAAGGATTTTAATCAGCACTCTCAATTCGGCTTCATTAGTCAGTATGTCTATCCTTGTGACAATATCATGCACTTTTGAGCACTGTAGTTTTTAGTATGTTTTAAAGTCAGGTACTGTGATACCTCCAAATTCATTTTTCTTTTTCAATATGTCTTTGGTGAATCAGGGCCTCTTACCCTTCCAAATATATTTTGTAGTTAGTTTTCCAGTTCCTTAAAAAATACAGTGTTGATTACTATTGGGATTGCATTAAATCTGTAGATTAGTTTGGGTAGGATAGAAATCTTGATAATGTTTAGTCTTCCTATCCATGAACAGGGAATATTCCTCCATTTATTTAAGTCTTCTTTGATTTCTTTTAACAGTGTTGTGTTGTTTTCTGTGTAAAAGTCCTTTGCATCTTTAGTTAAATTTATTCCTAGGTATTTGATTCTTTTAGTTACTATTGTAAATGGTTATTTTTTCTTGATTTCCTCCTCAGTTTACACATTATTGGTGTACAGAAATGCTACTGATTTTTAAGCAATGATCTTATAGCCTGTGACATTACTGAACTCCTTTATAAGTTCTAGAAGCTTTGTTGTAGATTTCTCAGGGCTATCTACATATAGGATCATGTTGTCTGCAAATAAGCAAATTTTTACTTCTTCTTTTCCAATTTGGATGCCTTTTATATCTTTTTCTAGTGTCAGTGGTCATGGAAGTAATTCTAAGATGATGTTAAACAGGAGTGGTGGTAGTGGTCATCCTTGTCTTGTTCCTGATCTCAGAGGGAAGGATTTTAGTATTTCACCATTAAAGCTGATGTTAGCTTTGGGGTTTTCATATATATCCTTATCATGTTCAGAAAGTTTCCTTCTATTCTGATATTTTGCACTGTTTTCAACAGGAAAGGATGCTGTATTTTGTCAAATGCTTTTTCTGCATCCATAGAGATGATCATGTATTTTTTTTCTTTCAATCTCTTTATGTGGTTTATTATATTGATTGATTGTCTTATATTGAACCATCCTTGCATACCCAGAATGAAACCCACTTGATTATGGTGTATAATTCTTTAGATATGTTGTTGAATATGATCAGCAAGTATTTTGTTGATGATTTTAGCATCTAGGTTCATTAGAGAGATTGGTCTTTAATTTTCCTTTCTTTTGGTAACTTTGGCTTTGGTATTAGAGTAATCTTGGCATCATAGAATGAGTTAGGCAATGGTCCTTCTAGTTCTATTTTTTGGAAGTGCTTAAGCAGGACTGGTGTTTGCTCTGTCCAGAATGTTTGGTAGAATTCAGCTGTGAAACTATCTGGTCCTGGGCTCTTCTTATTTGGGAGGTTTTTGATGACTGAGTCTATCCCTTTACTTGTAATTGGACTATTGTGTTCATCAATTTCTTCTTTCATCAATGTAGGCTGTTTGTGGGTTTCTAGGAATTTGTCCATTTCCTCTAAATTATCATTGTTGTTGGCATATAATTTTTCAAAATATCCTCTTATGATCCTCTATTTCTGTGTGGTCAGTAGTGATATCACTTTGCCCATTCCTTATTTTGTGTATTTGCATCTGTTCTCTCTTTTTCTTTATTAGTCTGGCTAAGGATTTGTCAATTTTATTGAGCTTCTCAAAGAACCAGCTTTTGGTTTTGTTTATTTTTCCTAGTGATTTCTTATTCACTATTTCATTGAGTTCTGCTCTAATCTTTGTTATTTCCTTCCTTCTACTACCTTTAGGTTTACTTTGTTGCTGTTTTTTTCCAATTCCTCCAAGTGTGCAGTTAGGTCTTCAATTTTAGCACTTTTTGTTCTTTTAATATATGTATTTATGGCTATGAACTTCCCTCTCAGGATAGCTTTGCCTGTATCCCAAAGATTTTGATATGTTTTGTTGTCATTTTCATTAATTTCAAGGTAGTTACTGATTTATTTTGAGATTTCCTCCTTGACCACTGTTTGTTTAAGAGTATGTTGTTTTAACTTCCATATCTTTGTGTTTAATCTGGTTATCTAGTCCTCAGGGATTTCCAATTTCATTGCATTGTGGTCAGAAAAATTATTTTGTATAATCTCAATCATTCTGAATTCATTGAAAGTTGTTCTGTGGTCTAATATGTGGTCTATCTTGAAGTATGAACTTTGTGCACTCGAGAAGAATGTATATCCTGCTGTATTTGAATGTAGTGTTCTGTATATTTCTCTTAAGTCCTAGTTCTCTAGTGTACTTTTCAGTGTCTTTGTTTCTTTATTGATTCTCTGTCTAAATGTTCTGTTTAATGGGGAAAATGGTACATTAAAGTTCTCCATTATAATTGTAGTTGCATTTATTTCTCCACTTAGGTTTTCTTTTTTTTTTTTCTTTTTTTTTTTCTTTAAGATTTTATTTATTTATTCATTCATCCCCCCCTTGCTGCCCGTGCTCGCTGGGTCAGCCCACCACGCCATGCGGGCGGGCCCGCCCTCACCAGGAGACCCCGGGAACTGAACCCGGGGCCTCCCATATGGCAAATGGGAGCCCCAGTGATTGAGCCACAGCCGCTTCCCTCCACTTAGGTTTTCAAGAGTTTGCCTCATGTGTTTTGATGCATCCTGATTACGTGAATAAATCTTTATGATTGTTCTCTCTTCTTGAGAGATTACCCCTTTTACTATTATATAATGTCCATCTTTGTCTCTTCCAATAGTTTTGCATTTGAAGTGTCTTTTGTCTGATTTTAGGAGAGCTACTCCTGCCTTTCTTGGCTATTGTTTGCTTGTAAAATTGTTTTCCTGTCATTCACTTTCAGTCTCCTTGAATCCCTGGGTCGAAGGTGGGTTTCTTGTAGACAGCATATAGATGGATCATATTTCCTTTCCCATTCTGCAATCTTTGTCTCTTGACTGGTGAGTTTAATCCATTGACATTCAGTGATATTATTCTCAATGAATTTCTTACATCAACCATGTTTTCTTTTGGGTTTCTGTATGTCATGTTTTTGTTTTTCTCTTTTTGTCTTTTTATTTATTCTTACACTTTCCTCCAACTCTCTCTCCCCTGTTTTTTCCTTTCAACTTGTAGAACTTCCTTTAGTATTTCTTGAAGTGCTGGTTTTTTATTGGCATACTCTTTCTATTTCTGTTTATCTGTGAATATTTTGAAATCTCCATAATTTTTAAATGCTAATTTTTCTGGACAGAGAACTCATGGCCTAAAGTTTTCTCTTTAGTACTTTGACTATGTCATACCACTGTTTTCTTGACTCCATGGTTTCAGATGAGAAATCAGCATTTAATCTTATTGTGCTTCCCTTGTATGTGATGTTTCTCTTTTCTCTTGCTGCCTTGAGTATTTTCTCATTTCTTGAGCATTGGACCTTGTGATAATTATATGTCTTGGAGTAGGCCTGTTGGGATTTATACTGTTTGGGGTGCACTATGCTTCCTGGACACGTACATCTATCTCTCTCAATAGAGTTGGGAAGTTTTCAGCCATTATTTCCTTCAACACTCCTTCTGTTCCCTTTCCCTTCTCTCTTCTTCTGGCCTGCCTATAATGCATATGTTTGTGCGTTTTGTTTTTTCAGTTAAATCCTTAGGGTCCTGCTGGATTTCTTCTATATTTTTGTCTATTTCTTCTACTATCTGTTTAATTTCAGATGTACTGTATTCCACATCACTAATTCCTTCCTCTGTCTGTTCAAATCTGATGTTATGTGAATCCAGAGTCTTTTTGATTTCTTGGGTTGTGCCAATGATCACCATCCTATCTGTTATCTTTTTATATAGTTTACAATTTCTTCAATATGCTCTCCCAGTGTCTTCTTAATATCCTTAATCTCTTCCTTCATTAATTTAGTTAATTATGTTTGTTTGGACTGCTTTGATTAGTTGTTCAATGTTCTGCATCTCTTCCCGGTTTTTAGTTTGTCCATTGGACTGGTCCATGTCTTCCTGTTTCTCAGCGTGGTTTGTTATTTTTTTGTTGCCATCTAGTCATCATTTTATCTTGATGGGTTTATTCAGTTATTTAGCTTCTCTCTCTGCTTTAGAGTTTTATGTAGCTGGTGGTTCTGTGTGTGTGTAAAGTTTTCTCTTTGGCATTTTGTTCTTCTTATTCTATGTCCTTGTGTCTTTCTATGTGCCCTTGAAGGCAAAAGATTAGGGCCAGAGGAATCTAAAGAGGTGAGAAAGGAAGAATAATAATAGTAATATTGATAAAAGTTAGAAGAGGGGCCATATAATTCTTAGTAAAATGAACATTTAACTCATGTAGGCAGTGTAGAGTAATAGGAAAAAATGTGGAGTACCTACAATGGACTGGGAAACCAAATATAGGAAAATATATATAATAATTTAGAAGGCCAGAATGATGAAGAGGGAGAAAGAGTAAAGAAAAGGCTGAAAGGAAAAAGTTAATAATAATAATAAAAAAAGAGGAAAACAGAATAGATAAGATAGAATTTAACACTCTTGAAGTTTTGGACTTACGAAAAAAAAAAGGTGTTATGTAAGAACCACAACAGAAAGTAGAAGGTAGAAAGATGAAGGAAGGAAAAGAGACAGCATTGGGAGACAAAATCAATATATTGAGAGAATATGGAATCACTGAAGAAGCACAGCAAGGAAGAGACAAGCTAGCAGCACCTAATTAAAAAAAAAAGAAAAGAAAAAAAAAGAGGGGAGGAAAGAGGAAAGAAAAGCAAGAGAAAACAAGCAAACAAAGAAAATCCAAACAACCACACAAGCAAGCAGCCAAACAAAGCTAAGGAAGAACAGTGTTTCTTCTTGGGCTCTTGTGGAGCCTCTCAGCCTGCTTGTGTTCCCAAATGAATTACCCTGCAAGGTTCTATTTGCAGGTATTGAGGCAGATTTTAGTGATTAAACTAAGTTAAAATTTTTTCTTTCTTTATTTTTTTTTTTAAGTAACTGTCTTTTTTTTTTTTTTTTTTTTTTTTTTTGGAGAAATAAGAGACCCAAAAGAAGGTCTCTTCTAGACCACCCCCTCTACCAAGGGGTCCCTAAATAGGCTCATGTAAACTAATCAAGCACTTCCCACTCCCTGGCTTCCCCAGGGAAGCTGAAACTCTGATGCTTATTATCACAGAATGATAAAATTGGCTGACTCTGCCCCCTCTCAAGCCAAGCTTCAGTATCACAGGGCTGTTAGGTAAATCAGGTTTCCTCAGCAGATTTGCCTCTCCCCTCAGCCTGGTGCTGATTCAAGCCAGCTGATTTCTCCCCAAAGCTGTGAGGGGGTCCAGGCAACCAAACCCACAGAAAGAAAACCCCTCTCCATTTTCTGTCAGAACCCTCCCACTCTCAGAGAATGCTCCCTGTCACAAGGTTGCCAGCAGGAGTTGAGGCATATCCCTGGGCAACTAGGTAAATCAGACTTCCTCAGCAGATTTGCCTCTCTACTCAACCTTGTGCTGCTTCAAGCCAGCTATTTTGCTCCCCAAAGCTGCAAGGGGGTCCAGGCAGCCAAACTCACAGAAAGGAAACCCCTCTCAACCCTCTGCCAGAACCCTCCCACTCTCAGAGAATGCTCCCTCTCACCAAGTTGCCAGCAGGAGTCACAGCTCATCCCAGCCTTTCTCCCTGTGTATGGGGTTTAGCTGTCCATGTCGACTACCACAGCCAGGGAAAAACTCACATTTTTTTTTCTAAGCAATCCACCTCACCATCCAGCGCCCTCCAGATTGATATACCTAAGGTTCTCACTCCTTGGGCCCCCAGCACAGACCACGCAGGCAGGATCCTGTCCCTAATCAGCCATCCTCCAAGAGTGAGATGGTGAGTGCCCTCCTAAACTGATGCCATCTTACCAATTCCCCCAACTCCTTGTCTTGACTATTGATGGTGTATTATGGGCTGGCAAGAATGAGGCAAGAATGACCTAGAAGTGGGAGTAGTGGAGCTGTATTCTCCCAAAGTTTTCCTCTGAGATCCCAGCATCACTTCCGCGCCCCCCCCCCCAGGGTACCCTGGGCACCATCCAAACTCTCTTTGACACTTTTGTCCTTACAGGGGAAGCCCTTAGATCAGTCTTCTAGTGGAAACCCTCAGATGTGTGGGACAAAAGTTCAGTCTTCCCTTTCCTCAGAGTCCCCCACTCACATTCCCCACTGCTCAGTAAAGAAGGAGCCCTCCTACCTCACCGAAAGTCCACTTCTATTTTCAGTTGATCTTCAGGGTCCTACCTGTCTGTCATCATAAGGATGACTCCATATAAACTTTTTCTCCCCAGATTGGAAACAGAACACTGTCTGCACAGACCTCCAGCCCATGAAGAAAAGAGATGAGATAATGGCACCATATCTGCAGATTAACATCTGGTCAGATAATCACCGCCCCAGTACTCTCCTTCCCATCCTGTCAGCCATGAGCAGGCTTTGGACATGATGGTCCAACCAGGTTTCCAACATCCTAGAAAACCAGCTCCTGCCCAGGGTCTTTCCACCCATCATGTCCCTTCCAACAGCCCAGCCCTCCCCAATTAAGGCACACTGAGAGTGGGAGGTGCTGTTGGTCTGCCCAGGAAGAATCAGAATATTTTCCCAGCCTTCATTTCACTACCTTGTGACCTCTATCTTACATTTGGGTGTCTACTGATAATGGCCAGACTCTTCTGTTGTGGGGGTTGAATGAATTCCTGAACCTTAAAAAGTCTCTCCTTTCCAGTTTTTCTGAAATGAGAGCCTTGGGATGTTGGGAACAACAAGAAAACATCTTATTCTCCCAAGCATCTCTGTTTAAGTGAGCTAGTTTGGGGGCTGTCTCTAGAATGTGGGTGTTTGCTTACCAGGGTTCAAAGTTCTGTTGGGTTATATCTCCAAGGAAGTGAAGTTACTTCTTGGTCTCCCATTACCTGTCCACTTCCTTGGATAAAACCTCTCTGAAAGCTGATAACTCTTCAGCCTCCTCTCTAATGTCATCAATTTAACTCTACAGTTACACAAAAACTGTCCTCCATGCAGTGTCTGGGTAATTCAGGATCCCAGTATTGAGGAGATAGGGATGACTTCAGACCTATCTCCTTTTTCTGCCATATCCATGAACCTGGACAAGTCATTGTGCCTCTTGGACCTTCCAAGTCTCTTCACCTGAACCATAAGGATCCTTCTAGCTTCCACAGCCTAGGGTCTTTAGCAGATGTATATGGAATAATATCTATAAAACTCATTAGCTAATGAGACATATCACTTATACATGAACTTTAGAGATGGAAGAATTACATGAAGGAATAGGAAGGGGCAGAGAGTACAACTAAAAACAGGGCTGGTCTTGATGGTACAATGATGGAAATGCAACTTAACTTCTTGGTTCATTTCCCAGTCCCCAAAATAATGGCCTTGAAATTCAATGAAAATCAGTAATTGCCATGTGAATTAAAACCCTTCAATGGCTACCCATTATATTTAGAGCTCATAGAACATCAAAGTGCATATCACCCCACACAGAGGGGCTCCTGAGAGCTCTGGAGACACCCAGGTCCTATATAAGTGGGGATAGACCCAGAGACTGATGCCTTATCAGTGGGCTCTATTTTGGAATCTGTGCTCCTGAGAGTGACAGAATTGGACTCAAATAAGTCCTCCCTGCACATGGTTCATCAGTCCCTCCTATTCAAACCTATATGTGATGCTGAAGTTTTTAGGTATACTTCCAGAGACTGGAGCCTCTGGCTTAACTATGTGCCAGGTGTGCATGGAATCTCGGTGGAGCTGCAACTCCTACCCTACAGCTCAATGGACTCATCCAAGTCACCTGGCGAGGAGACAATGATGGGCAGTAGCCATCTCAGGGAATGGAGAGGGCCTGCATCTGCAGGCAGGATCATCCCATCCACCATATCCATGGGATATAAGCCCTCTCTCACTTGGAGGTGGAGTGGACATCACCATCCCAGTCCCCTCACGAGTAGGGGAAGAACTATAGGCTAGAGTGGACTTGATGGTATTCTGTTTTTCACATATGGTGATTCTAGCAATGGAAGAAATTACAACAATGAGGTGGAGCCAGTGGCCACTTACACTTTTGGGGCAGGGAGGGGATGAGCAGTTGAAATACAGGGGCTTCTTTGGGATTTGGAGGTTGTCCTGAGTACCATTGTGGCAACGGAGGTAGGCCATTTTAAATCAGCACATACCACTCAGAACTGTGTGGGAGACAGTGTGGCTATGGTGTGAACTGTGGTCTATGGTTGGTGGCAAGGCCCCAAGATGTGTAAGTCCATTGAGGGTGGTGGGCCACACTTGTGGGAGATGTTTGTGTGGGATGTGGTGGGAGGTGTGGGAGGTGGGCAACATGGGAATCCCAGTGGGTTCCATGTAATATTTCGGGTAATCTAAGAACCTCTTAAAATATATTTATATATATAACATTTTTGTAAGCAAATGCACATATATGCATATATATTTATATATCATTTTGCAAATGATGGTATGTATTGTGAAAATTTTGATTTTTACCCACAATAAAAAAAAGAGTAGATATATATTGATAAAACAATCTCTTGAGAGTTCACTGAAAGTTACTCTAATATACTCCACTTTCTAGCATAAAGTTTCCCACTAATTTAAATTTGAAAACCTAAAATGATGCTGGCTATTTCATAATAAATACTAATTACTAAAAATACATTATTGCCTTGAGTTTATAATGACTATGACTTTTCAAAGCACTTCTAGATCCATCACCATGTTTCAGAACACTGATGCCACAAATGCCAATCTACATTTGGTTTTGGAGAAAGATTTACATGTACACAGTTTGTCCAAATATTATTATTTGTTTCATGAAAGTCAGGGCTAAGACTTTAGTAGAGTGTAAATTTTAAGCCAATGAATAAACAGTTGGCTGGAAAAAATATTAAACTGATATGCAAAGCATTTGTTGGTCTGCCAGAAACTAAAAATAAAAGGGACTTCTGCCAACAAAGAAAAACTTGAATTGTTTCAGTTGGTTCTCAACTTGACTACTAGGTTTTACTAAGTTAATTTTCCAAATTGGGCATAGTATCATTTGACATAACATCTATTTCCCAACCTGTATTATCTCCTTAAAAAATAACCCACAACAACAAAATTTAACAACCCCACAATTGGCATTTTAAACATCAACCTTATACAATATTTTTCAGTTAGCAGAACCTGTATCTCTAAAAAAAAGTGTTACCTTTGCAAAACAAATGAATATTTAGACATTTTGAAAATTATATCTTCTTATTTTAAACATTAAATTCAAGCTAATCAGAGTAAAGAATTAAAATATTTAAAAGATACCATTTTAGAGTATCTAAAGGTACTTAGTATTTAAAGGTATCAAGGAAATCAGATTTTAAGTGTGAAGTTCTAAGCTTCACATTTCAGATAACATTTTATCCTCTCCTTGCTCATTTCTCTCTGCCAGAAAAAAGTAAGTGTATTTAAAATATGGAGTTTGAGATTTACGGTCAGTTGCAGAAATCTGTTTTAATTACTGATTTACAGTCTTGGCCAACATATTTAACTCTGTCATCAGAACTAATTAAAGCAAACCTGAGGTTATGTATTCAAACTCTCCTTTTGGTGAAAGAAATAGAACATTCTGCTGAAAATGAGAAACATCCTGAGGGCTCCCCAAAAAGAATGTACTACCAAATTTACTTCTCAGAACCAATGCTGTAAAACTCAAATTTAGTGTTCTTTAGTCAGTTGTTCTAGCCTGACGTACTTAAACAGTAAATCATAGTTTCATTAATACCATGCCAATGGCCTGAAATGTATTAATCCCAGTTAACAATAACTGACATTTACACTACTAATCTAACACAGGCACTTTGTGGTAGTAAGTGTACATGTTGAAGCATAAGGGACTGAAGTTATTACTGATCCAAAAAGAATCCTTATTTTGCTGTGACCAGAACAGAGAGGATTAATGCCGATACTCTTTGGGCAACAGAGACTCTACGGACCATTTTCCCCAATTATTGCTTTAATGAATAAAATTTTTCATTCGTATGAACAGCTGCTAAAACAAAAACTGATTTCAAGTGATGTGCCAGCAGGGCTGATGCAAGACAAGTGGCCCCTTCCTCTCCTCCCAATCCTTCTCCTGGCCCCAGTACCTAATGTCTTCACCCTCTGCTGCTCTACCATGTTTTGGAGCTTTCCACAAACCATGCCTCGAAGAGTGGGGACTTGTGAGATGGTCCCCCTAATAAAATGAGTCCTCTCCTACATCCGATTCTGCCATAATGCCTTCCACTCCCATCTACATGAGAAGCCCAAGAAGGGCACTTGGGGCAATTGCTGGCACTAGCACAGGCTGAAGAAAGGCTTCAGGGACTGCACTTTTGGCCAGAGGCTCTTAAAATCAGACCCTGAAGGAGGCCACTCTGGCAAGCCCTTGGCATGGGGAAGAGTGCTGACACTTGCTTGCAGGGGTCACTAAATGCTCCAAGAAAGAGGAAATGGGCAAAGAAAAATAAGACACAAAATGAAGGGAAATGTGCACTTTATGGTCCGATGGCATGAGATGATCTTTGCCACCTACCTGCTCAAAGGTGGCATTTTAAGGTTTTAGATAAAACCATCAGGTTGTATAGTAGACTTTCTCCCCCATAAAGAATTTTTAGAGGAAAGTTTCCTATAAGTGTGTCTTCATCTATTTTGCATTTGAAATGGGATGTTCTAGAAGCAGTATATAACTACAAAATATATCAGAGAACAATAAATCATAAAATATTTGGTCTGGATACCTTTTCATGAGGAATTCTGTAAGTAGATAATCTCCTAAAACTTTATTTTCTCAATTCTGGTTTTTCTCAACTAAGTGGAAGGAAGATGCGATTTTTGCTCTCTTAGAGAGCCACTAAGTTAATCACTTATTCCAGAACATAGAAAGAAATATTAAATATGCCACCATTAGTATAATGTTGTTACTATTATAAGTCCAAAAATAATAAAATAATAATTATAATTATAATCATGACTCATTTTACATGTTCCTGAATTTATATTGTCAATCCTAAGAGAGTTTATATTAGCTAGAACATAGAACCTCTGATGAAGCCTGAGCAAGAAGGTGAACTGATGAAAACCATTATAAGCAGTTGTTTACCTCTGCTGAACACTGAGACCAGGGAGGTGCCAAAAAAACAAGGGCCTGCCAAAGTAAGTGCAACATTCACCAGAGGACTTGCCTGCCAGCTTGTTCCATGATGTCTGAAAGTCCCTTCCAGTTAGGTTTATGAAATGCACATCTACTGAAGACTACATCTCATGGTATCAATCCTTTCTTTATCTTGGTTAATCTACTCAGCCTTTTAAAGAGCAACAGGGAAGAGGGATAAAAACAATCAAACCATGTTCTCAGTTAATTGTCTTGAGTTATAACTGTCTATTTAATATAACGATACCATTTTCTCATCTAAGAACCATCTCGTAATTTAAAGAATGACATAGCTGAGAGAGATATTTAGGAAGACATTTCCAAGCAGAGCTGAATTTAGATTACCCTCCAAATAATACAGTTTGTTCTTTTCTTTAATGAAATATTTTATCTGGATATACATGAAAATTAATCAATTGCTTTTACCATATGACTATGAAATATTAACTCTACTGCCTCCAAAAAAGTGTCAATAATTTTACAAATAATTAAAGTCATTTGTAAAATCAGTATCAATTGAGAATTTCTTGCACTTATGACTAATCTATTACAAACAAATAATCTTAAAAATAAAATTCCTGAAAAAGTACAGTTAACTGAGTACAGACAAGAAAGTACAAGGAGCTCATTGGTAATGCTATACCAAATGGATAAAAAGTAAAATTGATTTTATACTGTAAGTTATACAAATAATAAAACTATCATTTTTTTTCTTGCATGTGTGCTTAGATTTTCTTGTATAAATAACAGAATGCTCCATTTCGTGCATCTCAATAGGATCAACTTCTTAGAAAAAGACTGAAAAAATTTGATAATCAACTCCCAAATTTTATGTTTGCTTTTTCTTTTATCAATTTCCTGATATTTAACAGAAGCAGGAAAGTCTTTTCAGGATATTAGGCAGGTGGAGTCTAGAAATATCTTGAAGGACTCTGGCAAGTTACATATATCCCATGTTGCTTTTGGTTTCCCATCTCTTCTTTGCCTCAAACCCCCATGCAAGTTTCTTCTTTTTCCGAACAACCTGTGAATTTTCAGCAGCCTTTTTGGCTTTTACAAAGTTGTGGCAGGCAACAGCTTTGGCAATTTTTACACCAAGCTCTCGAGTAGCTAGTTGGTTGCTGAGTTCCTCAGCTTTCTCAATATTCCACTCTTCCACAGCCTGGTCTATGCACTTTTCAAGACATGACTTATCAATTTTTTTCTTTTTTACAGGGGGGTCAAACCTATCATTGACTCCAAAATACTGAGTGAGCTCCTTCCACTGGGCTTCATTTGGTGAGTGTTCACTACAAGATGCTTCTTCATTCTTCAATTTATCTTTCCTGGAGCGTTTTCTTTTTTTCCCTCCTGAATCTTCAGGCCAAGTTTTTCTGTTCAGAATGTTTTTTTATGCAATTCTTGAAACTTATTCCACATATTTAAAGAAATTCCAGAAGGACATTCTTCATATGCATTTACATTTGCCCCTGTTTCAGTTTTTGGTCCATCTGTAGGGGAATCTGAGATTTCTGACTTTCTAGTGACCTGATCTTCTTTATCTTCCTGTAAGTTAAGTCCAGAGTTTTCTACTGTGGCTTCATCTTCAGAATTCAATTCAATCTCACTTTCATTTAGGCCAGGAGGTAGCAGTCCACTCCACATCTTTCCTTCAGGTAGGAACCAGCCACCCAACAGCCATCTTAAGACCAGCAATTAAATTTTGAAGGGAAAATCATGCATTAATCTAGGTTTTCAACTATGATTGACACAAGATTAGACATAGCTTCTCAGAGTCTTCTATTCCTTGTACCTCTGTATAAATGTTGTCTTTCTTTTTCTTAATACTGTCTATGGAGATAGACCTTCACAGAGTCTGCAAAAGCAGGCACTCAAGGATGCTAATCTAAATTCACTATAATTGCATGTCTTGATTAACCTGGGATCCTGTTCAAAGGGAATGTAGTCATGACAGAAGAGGGTCAATATCTCAGAAATGCCATCAATTTGTGAGAAGGACAGAATGGAGATGGGATTAACTCCTCAACCCATTTGGAAAGAAGTTGCATGAGGGACTTTTTTCTGTATCTACATGAAATATATTTTTCTTTTCTTGTGTTTTGGGAAATCCATCAATTAATATCTAAGGATGTGTGACATGGAACCCTATGGAGATAAGGCAGATGGCAGTTGGGGTATTAAACCCAACTTCAGTTCTGCAGACTCCACAAGTGCAGAACACAAAGACACAAGAAAAGCAACAAGTGGGGCAAGGTGCTTCCCAATCAGGGGAGGAAGATGCAAGTGTAAGTGGAGTCTTGGCACTCTCAGAACCAGGGGAGCTGCATTGAACACAGAGAGTGGTTTGGACATGGAAGATCTCTGTCTTTAATCAATGATTCTATAACCATCCAAGACTGGCCTGGCTTATGATCTTACCAGGCTCTGAGGATTCAGAGCTTCTGAGGGGCAAATTCGCTCCCTATTGTCATACCCATCCAGGTGATTATCCCATAATGAAGCTGCCTATGAATTTCCTTTACCCCACTAATGGCCCATCCCTCTGCCCTGTTTCCTTAACAATCTCACACCTGTTTCTCTCCCAAGGTTAACATTGCCCTACTTATAAACCAGCCAATCAAGGTGGAGTAATTGCAGTCAGTAGCTGATCCCAAAAATTATTTAACCACATAATGAGATTTTCCTATTCCAAGTGCATACTCAGATTTCTTGCAGAATGAACTTTGCTGAACTTTAGTTCAATATAATAGTAAATTATATGCCTCTGGATGAGATGTATATTCCATTTTCTCTACATGCATGATATATGACCAAGCATGTAGCTTTCCTTGCTAAACATGTAATGTTATAGAGCATATGCTAGATGCAGCCCCTACCACCTGTCAATCTCCTTAACTCAACCACTGACTCCTCCTTTACACAAAGCAATATAATTCCACTCTACCTTTTGTTGGGGAGGCAAATCTGAAGAACTATTCTGGGGCTAAGAACACCAGGGGAAGGCTAGACAACATCCAATAGAGACAGGGGTGAAGGAAAGGACTCTCAGCTAACTGGAAAAATCCCATGAGTAAAGCTGCAGCAGTAGTGGCTGGTGCCCATCCCCCCACCCTCAGAGTAAAAGGCAGTGTGTCCACTGGCCCCTGACATGATGTTGCAGACTGAAGGGGTTGCAGGGCCCCTTTTCCTAAGATGGGGGAGAGGGAGGGACAAAGCCTACAGCAAATTCAGGTCTTTGCCAGTGAACTTGGTTTACAGCATTAGAAGGATTTCACATTTCTAGGCCTGGTGGAGCCAGGATAATGTGTGCCCTGAGAGCCCACAGGGAATGAAAGAAAATTTGCCTTCTTAACCACCCTCCCTACTGTCCTTGGCTTGCTGTTAAGGACACAAAATAGGGTGGGAGTGACCAACTAATGGAGGAGAACAGCTTCTGAAGAAGTTTGTTTATGAATCTTGGCCCATCATAAGGACAACACTTCTGTCCCACTAGTGGAGTTACAGTGACTGCATTCCCCCATAATACCTGGATTCTGAGCTGAGATGTCTGCCAAAAACTACCTGTTCATGAAAAGAAGGTAAAATAAATAAATAAATAAATTAATTAATTAATTAATTAATTAATTAATTAATTTTAAAAAGACAATCAAGTACAATTTCTGCCTCTCTCTCCAAGGCTCTTGGAAATTAACCTGCACCTCATTACTGGGTCCTTAGCCCTGGTTTGAGCAGTTATCCAGGGGCAATCATTAATATCCAGAACAACCAGAGCCAAGAATCAAGGAACAGTGGTAGAACACAGCTACTTAACAGTAAAACCCTTGGCAAGAGAGAGAAACTGAACATTAGAGTAAATTCAGTATCATAATCAGATGCCAAGACTTCAGCAAAAAATTACAAGCCATACTAAGACAAAGGAATTTATGAGTCAGGCATAGGAAAAAATCAAAGCCACAGATGAGGCATAGGACTTGAGACAACTAATGAACGAGGCTTACACAGATCTCCTAAAACAACTCACGGACTTGAAGGAAAACATAGCTGAAGAAATAAAGACATAAAGAACATACTGGGTGAGCACAAATAAAATTTTAAATCTTGGATAGAAAAATAATAGAGCTTGTGGGAATGAGACATGATAAGTAGGATTAAAAATACAATAGAAGAGGGGGCCAAGATGGCATTAGTGTAGGAGGGCACACACTGCAAAGCTCCCAGAGTAAGGCGGATTGTGGACAGGGTCCTGCCCGGGGGTCTGTGCTGTGCACACGTGGAATGAGAAGCTTGGGACATCTATCTGCGCAGATCAATGGTGTGGACGGAACGGTAGAGATTCATGAGGTTTAAGGCTGCTGGTGGTGGTTGGCACAGACGGCTGAACCCCGCGGTTAGGGAGAAAAAATAAAATAAAATAAAATGGTCACTTGGAGCCACAAAAAGGGAGAGAAAGTTTTATTTTCTGGGGATCTGGCTGCCTGGTGACTCTTGGACCTTGTGTGAACAGAAAAACCGAGCTAATCGGCACCCGGTGAACCAGAGGGGGTATTCTGGTCAGGGGACGGAGCTGATTTCCCTAGTGACCCAGGGATAAGACACGTGCCGCTGTGAAGCCAGGAAGAAGGGACACTTCCCAGAAGGGGGAGGGTTCTGATGGAGGAAAGGAAATGGTATTTTTTATTTTTAGACAACGATCTGGCTGTCTGCACCGTCCCATAGCTTGGGGAGCAGATAAGCTGACCTGAAGCAGCATCAGGATGAGAGCAGATGCGAATCTGTACTCAAACTGATTTACTTAGCAACCCAGTGACGCTTGAGCTAGGCTCCAGAAGGTGCAGAATCGGCCATCTTTAGCACTCTGCACTGACTAACATCAGAGCTACAGCTACCCAGGGGAGTCCAGAAATTGGGACGTGCATGATTAATTTCCATGGGCCCAGCTAGGGTCCTTCTGTAAGGGGGTTGGTCGAGAGGAGGAATTATTTTGGGTCCTGTATTTCGCTAAAAAAATAAAAATAAAATTTTAAAAACTGAGAAAGTCACTTCAATAAATGAAAAATAAATTCTTTTTAATTTAGTTTAATAGCTAAAAGCTGCTTCAGGACCTGCATATTGAACCCTGTGGGGAAATTGATTGATAAACACAAGTAGGCAGGAAGGATCCACATGGACCCTAGGGGAATCATTGACCCCCCTTAGCTCTGTTTAATTGCTTGCCTGGGTGGATCTTTGGTTTCTCTCTGTTTCATTCTGGTCTCCTCCCCCCCTTTCTTTTTTCTTCCATTTTTTTAAAAAAATTAGGTGCTGCTAGCTTGTCGCTTCTTTGCTGTGCTTCTTTTTCAGTAATTTCCCATTCGCTGTATATATTGATTCTGTATTACAGACTATCACTTATCCTTCCTGCATCTTCCTGCCTTCTGTTTTCTGTTGTGGCTCTTAGATACACCATTTTTTTCATAGGCCCACAATTTAAGGGTGTCAATTTCTATTCAATCTATTTTGTTTTCTTCTTCTTTTTTTAAATTAGTATTAACTTTTTCCTTTCAGATCTTTCTTTACTATTTCTCTCCCTCCACATAATTCTAACATTCTAAATCACTATATATATATTCCTCCATTTGTTTTCCAGTCCATTGTAGGAACTCCATTTTTTTTCCCTAATACTCTACACTGCCTACACAAGTTAAATATTTATCTCATTAAGTCTCATTTTGCACCTCTTCTAACTTTTATCAATATTACTATTATCCTTCTGCCTTCCTTACAACTTTTAATTCCTCTGGCCCTAACCTTTTGCCTCAAGGAAACATAGAAAGAAGTAAGGAAATAAAATAAGAAGAAAAACTGCCAAAGAGAAAACTTAACTCACACGCAGAAACAACAGCTAAATAAAACTCTAGAGCATAGAGAAAAGCTAATCAACTGAACAAACCCAACAAGAAAATATGATGACCAGAGGGCAACAAAAAAAAATACAAATGACTCTGAGAAACTGGAAAACATGGACCAGTCCAATGCACAAAATAAAAACTAGGAAGCAATGAAGTACATAGAACAACTAATCAAAGCTATCCAAACAAATATCATGGACTGAAGGAAGAGATTAAGGATATAAAGAAGACACTGGGAGAACATACTGAAGAAATAGCACACATGCCTAAACAGGTAATGGATATGATGGTGAACAATGGCATAAGCCAAGAAATGAAAAAGATGCTGGACTCACATAATAGCAGATTTGAACAGGCAGAGGAAAGAATTAATGATATAGAAGACAATACAGCTGAAATCAAAGAGATTGTAGAACAGATAGACAAAAAGATAGAAAAAATCCAGCTTGGACTCAGGGAATTAACCGATAATACAAAATGCACAAACATATGCATTATGGGTATCCCAGAAGGAGAAGAGAAGGGAAAGGGAACAGAAGGAGTGTTGAATGAAATAATGGCTGAAAACTTCACAACTCTATTGAGAGAGATGGATGTGCAGATTCAGGAAGCACAGTGCACCCCAAAGAGTATAAACCCCAACAGGCCAACTCCAAGACATATACTTGTCAAAATGTCCAATGCTCAAGGCAAAGAGAAAATACTCACGGCAGCAAGAGAAAAGAGAACCATCACATACAAGGGAAGCACAATAAGATTAAGTGTTGATTTCTTAGCTTAAACCATGGAGGCAAGAAGACAGTGGTATGACATAGTGAAAACACTAAAAGAAAAAAACTTCCAGCTGCTAATTCTCTATCCAGCAAAATTGGCATTCAAAAATGATGGAGAGTTCAAAATATTCACAGATAAAGAGAAATTAAGAGAGTATGTCAAGAAGAAACCAGAACTTCAAGAAATACTAAAGGGATCTCTACAAGTTGAAAGGAAAAAACAAGGGAGAGAGAGTTGGAGGAGAGTTTAAAAACAACTGAAAAGACAAAAAGAGAAACAAAACAACATATGACATACATTAACCCAAAGAAAAAATGGCTGAAGTTAGAAATTTGTTACGAGTAATAACACTGAATGTTAATGGATTAAATTCAGCAATCAAAAGACACAGATTTGCAGAATCGATAAGAAAATATGATCCATCTATATGCTGTCTACAAGAAACCCACCATCAACACAGGGATTCAAGGAGGCTGAAAGTAAATGGCTGGAAAACCATTTTACCAGCTAACAATAGACAAAAAAGGGCAGGAGTAGCTATTCTAATATCAGACAAAATAGACTTTAAATGCAAAACTATTGTAAGAGACAAAGATGGACACTACATATTAGTAAAAGGGGTAATCTCTCAAGAAGAGAGAACAATCATCAACATTTACGCACCTAATCGGGGTGCCTCAAAATATGTGCGGCAAACTCTGGAAAAACTAAGAGGAGAAAAAATGCCTCTACAATTATAGCAGGGGACTTCAACACACCACTATCATCATCAGACAGAACATCTAGACAGAGAATCAATAAAGAAACTAAGGCACTCAACAATACATTAGAAGACCTGGACTTAATAGACATATACAGAACACTACACCCAAATAGAGTGGGATTTACATTCTTCTTAAGTGTACTTGGAACATACTCCAAAATAGACCACATGCAAGGCCACAGAACAACTCTCAATGAATTCAGAAAAATTGAGATTATACAAAGTAATTTCTCTGACCACAACAGAATGAAGTTAGAAATCATTAAGGGCCAGAGAAATAGGTTCGGCACAAGGATATGGAAGTTAAACAACACACTCTTAGACAAACAGTGGGTTTAAGAGGAAATCTGAAAAGAAATCAGTAACTACCTTGAAACTAATGAAAACAACAACACAACATATCAAAACCTATGGGGTGCAGCGAAAGCAGTCCTGAGAGGGAAGTTCATAGCCATAAATTCATATATCAAAAGAGAAGAAAGAGCTAAAATTGAAGACCTAATTGCACACTTGGAGGAATTGGAAAAACAACAACAAACTAAACCTAAAGGAAGTAGAAAGAAGGAAATAATAAAGGTTAGAGCAGAACTAAATGAAATAGAGAATAAGAAATCACTGGAAACCATAAACAAAACCAAAAGCTGGTTCTTTGAGAACATCAATAAAATTGACAAACCCTTAGCCAGACTAACAAAGAAAAAGAGAGAACAGATGCAAATATATAAAATAAGGAATGAGCAAGGGGATATCACTACTGACCCCACAGAAATAAAGAGTATCATAAGAGGATACTTTGAAAAATAATATGCTAACAAGAATGATAATTTAGAGGAAATGGACAAGTTTTTAGAAACTCACAAACAGCCTACATTGATGATAGTAGAAATAGATGAACTCAACAGTCCAATTACAAGTCAAGAGATAAACTCAGTCATCAAAAACCTCCCAACTAAGAAGAGTCCAGGAACAGATGGCTTCACAGATGAATTCTACCAAACACTCCAGAAAGAGCTAACACCAATTCTACTTAAGCTCTTCCAAAAAATAGAAGTAGAAGGAATATTGCCTAACATATTTTATGATGCCAACATTACCCTAATACCAAAACCAAATAAAGATACCATAAGAAAGGAAAATTACAGACCAATTTCTCTAATGAACCTAGATGCTAAAATCCTCAACAAAATACTTGGTAATCGCATTCAACAACATATCAAAAGGATTATACACCATGACCAAGTGGGTTTCATCCTGGATATGCAAGGATGGTTCAATATAAGAAAATCAATCATTGTAATACACCACATAAACAGATTGGAAGAAAAAAAAACCCATGATTATCTCAATAGATGCAGAAAAAGCATTTGACAAAATACAGCACTCTTTCCTCATAAAAACACTGCAAAAGATAGGAATAGATGGAAACTTTCTGAATAATATAAAGGGTATATATGAAAAACCCAAAGCCTTCCCTCTGAGATCAGGATCTAGACAAGGATGCCCACTATCTCCACTCCTATTTAACATTGTCTTAAAGTACTTAAACAAGCACTGAGGCAAGAAAAGGACATAAAAGGCATCCAGATTGTAAAAGATGAAGTAAAAATTTCATTATTTGCAGATGACATGATCCTATACATAGAAATCCCTGAGAAATCTACAACAAATCTTCTAGAACTTATAAAGGAGTTCAGTAATGTTGCAGGCTATAAGATCAATGCTCAAAAATCAATAGCATTTCTGTGCACCAATAACGAGCAAACTGAGGAGGAAAACAGGAAAAAAACACCATTTACAATAGTAACTAAATGAATCAAATACCTAGGAAAAAATTTAACTAAACATGTAAAGGACTTATATACAGAAAACTACAAAAAACTGTTAAAGGAAATCAAAGAAGACTTAAATAAATGGAAAAATATTCCCTGTTCATGGATAGGAAGACTAAACATCATCAAGATGTCTATCCTACCCAAACTGATCTACAGATTTAATGCAATCCCAATAAAAGTCAACACTTTATTTCTTAAGGAACTGGAAAAACTAACCACAAAATATATTTGGAGAGGCAAGAGGCCCCGAATTTCCAAAGACATATTGGAAAAGAAAAATGAAGATGGATCTATCACACTACCTGACTTTAAAACATACTACAAAGCTACAGTGATCAAAACAGCGTGGTTTTGGCACAAAGATAGACCTACTGAACAATGGAACCAAATTGAGAGTTCTGATATAGATCCTCACATATACCGTCATCTGATATTTGACAAGGCCATGAAGCCCACTCAGTTGGGAGAGAGTGGCCTCTTTAACAAGTGGTGCTTGGAGAACTGGATATCCATATCCAAAAGAATAAGAGAAGAATACCATCTCACACCTTATACAAAAATCAACTCAAGATGGATCAAAGATCTAAACATAAGAGCCAAAACCATAAAGACCTTGGAATATAATGTAGGGAAGCCGCTACAGGACCTTGTAATAGAAAATGATTTCATGAACTTCACAGCCAAAGCACGAGCAGCAAGAGAAAAAATAGACAAATGCGATGTCATCAAAATTAAAACTTCTGCACTTCAAAGGATGTTATTAAGAAAATAAAAAGGCAGCCTACCCAATGGGAGAAAATATTTGGCAACCATATATCTGATAGGAGCCTAATATCCTGCATATATAAAGAAATCCTACACCTTGAAAATGAAAAGACAAACAACCCATTTAAAAATTGGGCACGTGACCTGAAAAGACACTTCTCGAAGGAAGAAATACAAATGGCTAAAAAGCACATGAAAAAATGCTCAACATCGCTTGCTATCAGGGGAATGCAAATCAAAACTACAATAAGATACCATCTTAC
Source organism: Tolypeutes matacus (assembly GCA_026826555.1). Lineage (NCBI taxonomy): Eukaryota > Metazoa > Chordata > Mammalia > Cingulata > Chlamyphoridae > Tolypeutes > Tolypeutes matacus. The sequence goes on from JAKSZT010053994.1 coordinate 1,022,247, forward strand.
ACCCATCAGAATGGCAGCTATTAAAAAAACAGGAGACACCAAATGTTGGAGAGGATGTGGAGGAATAGGAACACTCTTCCACTGCTGGTGGGACTGTGGCATGGTCCATCCACTGTGGATGACAGTTTGGCAGTTCCGCAGAAAACCAACAATAGATCTTCTCTATGATCCAGGAATTCCACTGCTGGGTATATACCCAGAATAACTGAAAGCAAAGACTCAAACTGATAGATACACACCAATGTTCATAGCGGCATTGTTCACCATTGCCAAAATTTGGAATCAGCCCCAATGCCTATCAACAGATGAATGGATAAGCAAAATGTAGTACATACATACAATGGAATATTACTCAGCTGTAAGAAGGAATAAAGTCCTAACACATGGAATAAAGTGGATGAATCTTGAAGACCTTATGTTGAGTGAAGCAAGCCAGGCACTGAAGGATGAACAGTATATGACCTTACTGATCTGAATTGAGGAAAGTGAGCAGTCTCTGAAAACCATTGACTGAAAGATAGGTTAACAAGGGAGAGAAAGAGAAGAGCAGGTTTTGAGCCATCACCCATTATGTCCATACATAATCTATGGTAAAGGGATAGAGTATAGTTGCATATTGAAGGATAGGACAGATAGGTAGTGATATTACTGGGTTTGGTGGTGCAGTGTTGATAGGTGGGTAGATTAGGAAGGGCAGGTTCAAATACCCAGGGCATGTAACTAAGAATCTGGACATTCCATGAGTCAAGACAAAGGAGTGTCATATGCTCCAGGGGGATGGGGACTAAGGAACAGTTAAGATCTAATGGGGTATTTCGTGGTCATGGGAAAGGTTTTTCATTACCTTACAGTAATGGATACATGACATGGTAAATATCATCAAAACTTATTAAACTATATCATCTAATTTGTAAACTATATTGTAAATCATTGACAATGTTTAGTTGCTATATTTTGCTATCTGTATAACAGTTATAACAATGCTAACATCCAAAAAAAATTTGTTTTAATATTGGGTGGGGAAGGGGGAGTGGTTTGGTATCTGGGAGTCTCTGGTATTCCATGTGTGACTTTGCTGTGACCTAAACCTTCTTTGAAAATTAAATGAAAATTTGGGAGACACTGGGGATTGAGAGTGGGAATGTGTCACGGTACACTGGACATCCAATAACACAGTGATAAAAGGAAAAAAAGAATAATTTTTTAAAAAGGCATTTCTTTCATTTTTTCCCCATTTTTCTGAATGTCCCAATCTGCTAATTATATTTTGTTTTGTTTTTTGTTTGATTGTTTTTTTGTTTTTTTTTTTCCCTGAGTTTCCTTAAGTTTGTCTTTTGCATGTAAGCTTATCATTGTTGTTTCTTTTTCCTATTAGGTGTATTTGATTATTATATGGGCTACATGTTCATAGAAGATTTAGATCACTGAAGGGTTACAATGGGTGCTGCAGGGGATTACTGGTGGAGGGTGTCTGGGAGGGGGGATTCATGGGAGTAAATTCATCTGAATATACATGAAAGATAAACAAAATTGTTCAAATGATCAAAGGATGGGGCATGGTCATGGTGGGTGGACAATCACTCAATAAATGAGGGAATCTGAATTCCTAGCCTGGAGAGCTCTGCCATATTCTCCAAGGGAGCAGCAACAGTCTTCTGAGTGCAGGGACAGTGTCTGTCAAAACAGGATGACCCACTTATGTGTTCTTGTTATTGATGACTACCCTTATGAGTCTTTGCTCTTTTAACTGAAACTTAGCTTACTGTTATGGGGTGCCTAATTGTTGCCACCTGAAAGCCTCCTTGTTGCTCAAATGTGGCCTCTCTCTAAGCCAAACTCAGCATATGAATGCATTACCTTCCCCCCAACATGGGACATGACTCCAGGGGCTGAGCCTCTCTGGCAATGAGGGATTAATACCAAGTGCCAACTGGCAACACAACTGGAAAAAGACCTTGAATAAAAGGGGGAAAAAGTAAAGACAAATGAATTCAAGTGGCTAAGAGACTTCAAAGATGGTTGTGAGGTCATCCCAGAGGTAACGCTTACACACACCTCAGTAGGATCTCGTAGAACACCAAAGTGCATATCACCCCACACAGAGGGTCTCTTGAGGGCTCTGGAGACACCCAGGTCCTATATAAGGCAGGATAGCCTCAGAGACTGATGCCTTATCACTGGGCTCTATTTGGGAATCTGTGCTCCTGAGAGTGACAGAATTGGACTCAAATAAGTCCTCCCTGCACATGGTTCATCAGTCCCTTCTATTCAAACCTATATGTGATGCTGGAGTTTTCAGGTATACTTCTAGAGACTGGAGCCTCTGGCCTACCTATGTGCCAGATGTGCGTGGAATCTCGGAGGCACTGCAACTCCTACCCTACAGCACAATGGACTCATCCAAGTCACCTGGCTAGGAGACAATGATGGGCAATGGCCATATCAGGGAATGGAGTGGGCCTGCATCTGCAGGCAGGATAATCCCACCCACCATATCCATGGGATATAAGCCCTCTCTCACTTGGAGGTGGTGTGGACATCACCATCCCAGTCCCCTCAAGACTGGGGTAAGAACTATGGACTAGAGTGGACTTAATGGTATTCTGTTGTACACATATGGTGATTCTAGCAATGTAAGAAATTATAACGGTGAGGTGGAGTCAGTGGCCACTGGACACTTTCGGGGCAGGGAGCAGATGTGCATTTGAAATACAGGGGCTTTTTCGGGACTTGGGGGCTGTCCTGAGTGCCGTTGTGGTGACAGATGTAGGCCATTTTAAATCAGCACACACCATTCAGAACTGTGTGGGAGAGAGTGTGTTCTACGATGTGAACTGTGGTCTATGGTTGATGGCAAGTCCCTAGGATGTGTAGGTACATTGAGGGTGATGGGCCACACTTGTGGGCGATGTTTGTGTGGGATGTGGTGGGAGGTGTGGGAGGTGGGGAACATGGGAATCCCAGTAGTTTCCATGTAATATTTAGGTAATCTAAGCACCTTTAAATTATATACATATAACATTTTTGTAAGCAAATGCACATATATGCATATATATCTATATATCATTTTACAAATATTGGTATGTATTGTGAAAAATTTTATTTTTACCCACAATAAAAATAAATAAATAAATAAATAAATAAATAAATAAATAAATAAATAAAAGAATTACTTACTTCCTCCATTTTGTCCTTTGGTTTCTGAGCAGAAACTTTTTACCCTTTAACTTACCCTTCTTAATAATTTCCAATTTGACACTCTTCTCTACATCTGTCACCCCTTGTTTTCTCCTTTCAGGCAACAAATCTAACTTTAGAATCTGCTGTATTTCTGTTCTTTTGGTAACATGTTCTATTTTTTTTTTCTGTGAAGCCTTTGAACCCATCATCATTTATGAGACACAGTTTTGCTGGATCCAGAATTTTGGCCAGCAATTTTTCTCTTTCAGTACCTTAAATACTCCATATCATTTTCTTTTCATCTACATCTTTTCTGATGAGAGGTTGGCACCTAATTTAATTAAGATTCCCTTGTTTGTGATGAATTGCTTTACTCTTGCTGCTTTGAGAATCCCCTGTTTATCTCTGATATGTAACATTCTGAGTTGTAGGTGTCTTAGGGTAGTTCTCTTTGGATTAATATGTTTGGGTTTTTTTGTCTTTCTTGGATATTGGTATTTATATATTCCATATTTTCAATTTTCAAATTTTTAGTCATTATTTTCTCAAATATTCTTTCTGCTTATTTTCCATTCAATTCTCCTTTTTGGGAACTAATAATGTGCAATCATGTGAGTTTTCTGTTGTCATTCATTTCCTTGAGATGTTGTTCCCTTTGTCCATTCTCTTCTCTTTCTGTTCTGTCTTTTTCAATTCAGATGTTCTGTTCTTGAAATCACTAATTCTGTCTTTGGGCAATTCAAACCTGCTCTTATATGCCTCTAATCATAATTTTCATCTCTTCCATTATGTGTTTGATTACCATAAACTATGTTACTCTTCTTTGCAGTCTTTCAAATTTTTCTCTATACTCACCCAGTGTCTGCTTGATATATTTTTTTATCTCTTTGGTCATATTTTCTTTCAATTCTTTGAATTGATTTAGGAGAGCTGTGCAATTATCATTGATTAATTGTCTTAAATCATGTCTCTCTTCATGATATTTCATTGTTCTTTTAATGAGCTATCTCTTCCTGTTCTCTAGTATGACTAGTAATTTTTTATTGAAGTCTAGGCATCTGAATATGCTGGTGAATTTACTCTGATGACCAATCTCTCTCTCTTGTTTATTGATTTTTTTTTTCATAGCTCTTTTTGAATTTGCTTCAAATGTTAAAAAAATAATTCTTTAATATTGCCCAGCTTATGTTATCATAATCAGGCCTGGGACTCCCTAATGGAACACATATTTTCTCTCTGGAGTTTGGGTTAAGAGAGACTTTAAAGCAGCTTTTCTCCATTCAGTTTCCAGACTGACCAGCAAATGGGGATCATCAATGCACATTTGAAAAGAGGTGTTCCATTCATACTCTTCTTTCTTGTGTTGGTCTGGCCAGAGCCAAGATTCAATGTGAGCTCTGGTGGCCAAGTTAACTGAAGTGAAGCCCCCTGAGTTGCCTTCCCTTTTCCCTTGTAACATGGGATGACATCTCCTGTTTTTATCTCTGATATTTATCATTCTGAATAGTATCCTCTCAGTCAGCTGCAGTCAGTCAGGAGTTTTACACCAGCTTATAATCTTAGTGTGGGGGAGGGGAGCATTTCCTGCCCACCACAGGGTTTGGTAGGTCATAATTGTTGTTTCAGGATCTTCATCTCTCTGTCCACCACCTTTCTGGGTGTTATGTAGCACTGTCCTTGTGTACTGATCTCCAAAGCAAATACCTTTAACAGCATTCAGCCCTTTCTAAATTGTTTTAATGGAGGGTTAACTGCACTAGGAAAAGCAGTCTTCTCTATTTTAGAGGAGCTGAGGACTGGAGACCTTACTTTCATGCGGTAGTTTACTTTTGGGTCTTTTCTTTGGTTTTGGTGGCAAATGCTGACCTGCTCAGAGGTTAAGGATAGAACCATGCCTCCTGGGAGGGGTTGTTTATATTTTCTGACAAGACTTGGTTAGATCTTAACCAACAACTGATGTTCTAACTGTATCTAAGACAAGAATATAAAGGAAGATATTCTGAGAAATAGAGGACAGATAAATGAGGAAATTATTGCTGTATCCAAAATACAGATTTGCAAAGCTCAAAATTCAGTATGGGTCCTAGGTTGGAAATATGTTGATGTATTTCAGACAAAATGTGATAGTAAAAAATAAGCAAGTTTTGGTGATTGATTGTTTATGCATAAGAGATGACAAGGAATCTAATTTGTTGGGGTCTCTATCTTAAATTGGTGGTGTCCCATTACAGAAAATCTTCCATGATTTTGACCCACTGCTGTCTTGCCTCCATATTTTCTGATGAGTAATTGGCACTCAATCTAATTGGGACTCCTTTATGTATAACACTTTCATTTTGTCTTGAAACTTACAGAACTGTCTCATTGTCCTTTCATTTGATAGTGTGATAAATATATGATGGGTTTCATTGTTCTTCATGTTTATCTGGTTTGGTGTGCTTTGAGCTTCTTTGTACGTATTTGTGTCCTTTGTTAACTTTGAGAAGTTCTCTGTCACCACTTCTTTGACTATTCATTCTGCCTCTTTCCCTCTTTCTTCTCTTTCTGCAACTCCCATATGAGTATATTAGTGTGCTTGGTGGTGTCCCAAAGGTGTCTTAGGCTATTTTTGTATTTACTATTTCTGTATTTTTCTTCTGCTCCTCAGCCTTACTCATTTCAAGTTTCTTGTCTTCAATTTCACTAATTCTTTCTTCTTACAGCATAAATCTGCTCTGAAAGCTTCCTGGGTATTTTTCATTTCCGTTATTGTGGTATTCTACTCTAGTATTTCTGTTTTCTCCCTTTTAAAAATTTATATCTAATTATATCTTATATTTGTTCTTTCTCTTCTGTATTTCCTATCATCTCCATGAGCATTTTTAAGATGATTTTTTGAGACTTTAGTCAGTATATCCAAATTCTCATCTTCTTCATTGGTGTTTTCTGGAATTTTTATCTTTTTCTCTAGGATGGATCATCAATTCCTGTTTCTCTGTCCTGTACTCTTTTATTGTACACTGTATATTTTAATATTTTAAAATGTTTATTCTGGGATTATTCCTGGAAATATTTGTTTTTTGGTTTTGTAAGCAGCCATGAAAGAGACAGAGATTTTCTTTAGATTCAGCCCTCCAGTCAAGATGTTCTCCCTAAAGGGAATGCCAGGTGCTTGTTTTCCCTGTCTTTCTTTCCCTCTCTCATGCCCTGAGCTTCTACTTGTTAGTTGTATTGGAGTTCCCCTGTTTATATGAGTTTGGTTGTCCTCTCTGTTTCCCAAGAAATAGACCTCCCTTTCCTGGGTGTTTGAAACCAGGCAGCCTATGTCCCAGACTGTCTACTTCAATAGACTTTTACACTCCTTTCATTTTCTCAAGATGCATTTAAATGGAGGGAGAGTTCTTTGGGGAAGACCACCCCAGAGAGGACTTTCCCAGGCCAGTCTTTCCCAGGAAAAACAAAGCCAGAGATCCAAGAAGAGGGCACAGAACAGCTGCAAAGTGACTTCTCCAATGGCACCAAAATCTTCTCCAATGGTTCTCAAAGTTGAAGTTTCCTGGCCTACCCAACAAATGCAGCCTTTCAACTAACTCTCCCTTGTAGCCCTAAGGAAGAACTGTTTTTTCATATCTCTGTCACATCTGCTCCTGTCCAGGGAAGCTTGAAACAATGGTTGTAGCTGCCCTTTTCCTTCATGGGTTGAAATAACAGCTGTTTCAAAGTTGGCCCCAGATATCCTCATCAAAAACCATGATTATTGATCAGCTGTGCCCTCTCCTGTTATTGAGAAAGAGGATTTTTACATCTCTTTCTGTCATCAGTGAGTCAGCCAAGAACTGTTCCCCAAAGTGGTGTACCAATAGAGTGAGGGATGGGTGCTGGTAGCTCACACTGAGGGAATTATTTATCATGCTTTACCATATTTAACATCCTTCTCCTCCAGCTCTTTCCTGGATGTTTTACAGTGTTTATCTGACCAACAGAATATCAAAATAGTTGTTTTGGAAAGTTTCTCCTATTTAATAATTGTTTTGGTGGAAAAACTGATTCCTGAGCTCTCTCTTGCAGAAACATCCATGGAAGTTGCAAATATTTTTAATGAACAAAGTTTACTTGATATTTATTTAAAATTAATATTATACATATTTTTCAGTAATACTCGTTTAATTTTTTTTATCCTTTAGTTTCTTTATGCATCTTGTACATTTACTCTTTTTCTTTTGTTATCATGAAGGATATATGTTTTTTGTATTTATTTCAAATATCAGATTTTGTTTCTAAATATATATACACAGAATTTTATAATTTTACCTCTTTTCCCTTATTTATTCTTCACTGTGATTATAATATGGTGTTTTGATGTGATTGTTTAATATAAATTTAATAGTATATGATCTCACATACATGAAATAATTAGAATATGGACATTCATAGCATAAGAAATTATAGTACAGATTACCAGGGGCAATAATATGTGTGGGGAATGGTAAGTTAATGCTCAAATTTCAATTTGAGATGATGGAAAGATTTTAGTAAGGGATGGTGGTGATGGTAGCACAACATTGTGAATGTAATGAATATGACTTAATTACATAAAAGTATACCTCAGAGATATTGCAAGTTAGATTCTAGACCATCAGAATAAAGTGAATATTGCAACAAAGTTGGTCAAGTGAATGTTTTGGTTTCCAAGCTGACAGAAAAGTTATGTTTACAATGTACTATAGTTTAAGTGTATAATAGCATTATGTCTAAAAAAACTTTAATTTAAAAATAATTTATTGCTTAAAAATGCTGACCATCTTCTAAGACTTCAGCAAGTTGCAATCATTTTGCTGATGGAGGGTCTTGCTTCAAGGTTGATGGCTACTGGCTGATCATACTAGTTGTTGCTGATGGTTGGACTGTCTGTGACAATTTCTTAAAGTAAGACAAAAATGAAGTTACCACTTTGATTGACTCTTCCTTTCATGGAATATTTCTCTGTAGCATGCAATGATGTTTGGTAACACTTTACTCATAGTAAAACTTCATTCAAATTGAGCTAACTCTCACAAACCCTGCCACTGCTTTATCTACTAAGTTGATATAATATTCTAAATACTTTGCAGTCATTTAAACAATGCCCACAGCATCTTCACTAGGAGTAGATTCTATCTCAAGAAACCACTTTCTTTACTCATCCATAAGAAACAACTTCTCATCCTTTAAAATTTTACCATGATAATGCAGCAATCCAGTCACATTTTCATTGTCCACTTTTAATTCTAGTTTTCTTGTTGTTTACATCATACCTAGATACTTCCTCCAATGGAGGCTTGAACCCCTTAAAGACATCCTTGAATGTTGGAATCAACTTATTACAAATGCATGTAAATTTTGATATTTTGAACTGTTCCCATTGAATCACAAATGTTCTTAATGGCATCGAGAATGGTAAATTCTTTCTAGATCCAGAAAGGATAGTGATAGGAATCACTATCTATGAAAGGAATAGCCTTACAAAAAAGTATTTATTACATAATAAGACTTGAAAATCAAAACGACTCAGCCCATAGCCTGCAAATGGTTGCTATGTTAGCAGCATGAAAACAGCATCCATCTCATTGTACCTATACATCAAAGCACTTAGGTGATAAGGTGCATTGTCAATGAGCAGTCATATATTGAAAGACATCTTTTTTTTTTTTTCTGAACAGTAGTTCTCAAAAATGGGCTTAAAATATTTATTCAACCATGTTATAAACAGATGTTATGTCATCTAGGCTTTGTTGTTCCCTTTAGAGAGCATAGGCAGAGTAGATTTAGCATAATTCTTAAGGACCCTAGGATTTTCAGAATGATAAATGAGCATTGCCTTCAATTGAAAGTCACAGCTGTATTAGTCCCTTTCAAGAGAGTCAGCCTGTCTTCTGAAGTGTTGAAGTTGGGCATTGTATTTTCTTCTCTAGTTACACAGAAGTAAGACCAGGCATGAACTCCATGGATGCTCATGGGAGATGGTGCCAAGTATGCACCAGAACTGTGAAGAGAATCAGCATTACCTGGATCAGTGGTCTGCAGGTGAGAACAAGAGACGTTTTTGAGAGGCAGGTTCTCAGCCTTTTGATCAGTCACTGCTTGCAGACATGATTCTTAGAAAGCTGTCTTGATATATTCAGTGAAGTTTCCAGTATTGAAGGGCTTATCAATAGGAAGACATCCAGGGTAACAGCAAACTTCACAGCTCACTGACTAGTGTTCCTGGAGGACAAAACACTAATACCTGCTGGATTTTCAATTGCTACAATGGCTTGAGTTTCTAACAGAAGTTTCTACCAGGTACCCTGGAAATTTGTGAAATAAAAGCCATCACTTTTACTTCTGCAGATGTATTCTTCCATCTGGAACTTGAGGCTGTTGCCACTAAGTGGGTGCCTGCTGTAAGGAATCTAAGAGACACTTCTTCATCAGCAGGATCTTAGGGCTCTGATTATCATGAGTTTCCCTTTCAGTTATGTGGGGAACTTTGGACAATGCTGTAAAGACCCCAATCTGGGTAACCCAGAAATGCTTCATTTGCAATTTTAATTTGTATTAATGATGACAAATGATGAAACCGAGGCTTAAAAGTGACAATGACTTGACTACAATGACAGCTGAGACTTGGGGCACAGGTGTACACAACTGCTTGCCACATTGAATGTGACCCTGAGCAGATGACCATAAATCATTTGGCTTCAATGAGTAAGCTGGAGAGACTGAGCACTTCAGAATGCAGAGACAAGAACAACTTCTCCAGCAGGGACCTAGTGAAATGATTATGCATTTGGAGAAAAAACAAGTTGGAGAGACCCGGGTTTGTAACTTAGTGTTGCTAGCCTGAAGTCAGCAACTCAACCTCTCTCAGCTGCAGTTCCCTTGTCTGCCAATGTACATGGCATCTTCATCCTCTTTGTATCTCTGTGTCTTCTTGTTTTCTGTTGCTTAGAAGGATAAAACATGAAGTAGTAAAGAGAATAACAGCAGAGATAACCGAGGATTACCCTAATGGCCCAGTCTGTGGCAGAAATTGTACTGAGTGCTTCACAAGCTTCTTCATGGACTCTGGCATGCCAGACTTTTCCAACAGCTGACACTAGTGCCATGCTCAACACCACCTGGCACTGTAATAAGGCCTTTTTTACAGTTTCACATTAATTTAGACTACTTCACCCATTTTGTACATGAAGATCCTGAGGCGGGCAGATGTGAATACAGGCAGGCAGATATGAAATCTTGCCCAAGACCACATAGCTAGTGAGTGGTAGAGCTTTGATTTGAAACCAGGTTGTGGAGACCCAGAATGTGTGCTGTTTGTCAATAACCATAATTGCCAACCTTTGGAACCAGAATGTCTAGAAGAATTGCCCTCATTTTCAGTCACCTCCACACTGCCTGACTTTGGGCAATTAAATCATTTCACCTCTCTGTGCCTCTGTTTTTCCATTTGTAAGGGAGGGGAGTAGCTCACAATTATGGACACATGACATTATGCATTTGTCAAGGCCTATGGAACTGTACAGCAAAAAGTATAAACCATAATGTAAACTATAGACTTTGGTTAGAAGCAATGCTGGAATATTAGTTCAATTGTAAGAAAGGTATCACATTAATCAAAGATGTTAATAATAGGGGACCACTATCTTTATATAAATGTTATAAGTTCTTACATTACTGCAATAAAAATAAGTCTACTTTGATCCATGGCTGTATTTTCCCCTTATGTTTGTTCTTCTTTAATCTAGAGGATTTGCGGATGGTGATGCCAACTCTGCTTCAGATTGAGAGGGGACTTAGCTCTTATGGGGCACATGGAAGGGACTATTTTATTTGCAGTTGTAGATACTCTTTGCTATTTGTGGTGGAGGCTGACCATAAACATTGTTACAATAATGTAAAATGCTATTACTAGGGGAAAATGTGAGGGGGTATGGTATATGAGAATTCCCAATATTTTTGATGTACAATTGATATAATCTAAACTTCTTTAAAAATAAAGTTAAAAAAAATAATAAGGGAAACTATGTGTATGGGTGTGCAGGAGGTACTTATGGGAATTTTCTGTAATTTTGGTGTAATATTTCTGTAAATGTAAATTTAAAATTTCTCAAAAATATAATTTATTCTTGCAATAAATAAATAAATAAATAAATAAATAAATAAATAAATAAATAAATATGGATTAAGTCAATGGCAGACTCAAGAGTTAAGGACAAATATATACTATATATAAGTCTGTTTACATAATGGTTACTGATATATGAAAGCTATAGCTCAGATAAATTGAAGTCCACAAATGCATGTGAGAGTTAAATGCTCATTACTTTGTGTGAATGAGACTTCCTTATTGTTATACTTTGGAACCTGATTGGTAGAGAGGAGATATTTAATTAAGATATCAATCAGCCCATTTATCTCTGAGGCAGTGTAAGGTTGAGTGCTTCTATTACATCTCTCTGGTCCATTATTGAAAAAATTCCCTTGAGATTGCATGGTGGGTGGTGTCAACCTTCTGTAAAGTATAAATAAATATAAATATAAAGTATAAAACGTAGTATAAATCTCCCTTGAGAAATAGCTGGAAATATTTTTTAAAAACACTTTAACCATAAAATAAGATTATATAATAAAAAATTAAAAGATACTTGGAAATGAAGGAAAACAAAAACAAAGCATACCAAATCTTGTGGGATGCAGTAAAAGCAGTGCTTGGAGGAAAATTTATAGGAGAAAATGTCTACATTAAAAAGATTACAAAAATCTCAAATAAGTATTGCAACTTGCATTCATTAGACCTGGAAAAGGAGAGAAAAACAACCTCTATCTAGCAGAAGAATCAAAAGATAAATATTAGACCATGTATACAGAAAAGAGAGGTCAGAAAAAAGAATAGAATCAACTAGCCCACATGTTTGTTCTTTGGAAAAATTAAGGAAATTGATGCAGTTTTAACTAGATTGAGCAAGAAAAAAGATATAACATTCTAATTCCTAAAATCAGAAAAGTATATGAGGAAATTGCTATAACCTTACAGAAGTAATGAGTATGATGTCAGAAGACAACAAACAATTATATACCAACAAAAAAGATAACCGAGATGGAATGGACAAATTTATACTAAGACACAAAATTCCAAAACTGACTCAAAAAGAAATAGACAATATGAACAGAACTGTAACAAAAATAGTAAATCTGCTTATAGTAAAGTATAAGAGGAAAGCAAAAATTAATCAGCATTAATGATTTGGAATACTCTCAACCTTTTCAGATAACCTGCTTTGGAGAGGTTGGGTCAAAGTTGCAGATGGATAGCTATTTTACAATAAGATTAAACAGCGTAACACATGCATACAATCAACCATCTCAGGGATGCTAGGAATAAACATACTGTCATGAAAGGTTTTTTGGAACACTCTTGTGTGATAACTTGGACAACCATGAATTGCATGGAGACTGAAAAATGTTTGAAAATTTTATACCAGCAGAAGCACTGCTTTTGTGGAATGAAATGGTGAGAAAAAGGAAGAAATATAGGAACAGTGACTCCAACAACAGAGCCGTTGATGCAGGTGTCTTGGTCAAAGGGAGCACCTTAGGCTGGGAGGGTGGGGAATCCACTGCTGGTGGACCAGTTGGACAGATCATTGAGCCACAGAGGATAATTCTCAGACCTTGAAATCTAATGGAATTTGACCTAATGGATTTCTGATTTTCTTGGCATCTGTAATCTTTTTTTCTTCCTCCAATTTCTCCCTTTTGGAATGGGAGTGTTTATACTCTACCTGTCCCATCCTTGTATTTTTAAAGCTGATAAATTATTATGTTTTTTAGAGGTCCACTGATAAGAAGGAATTTTGCCCCAGGAAAACCATATAAATTTTGAAAAAAAATTTCTCTCTAGACATTCAAACAAAATTTTTTGAGAATTTAAAAGGAATCACATTGTGTCTTATATCAATTTGGGAAGAATTGATATTTTTTTGCTATTTTAAGTTTCCCAATTCAAGAACATGAATTGATTCTCCATTTATTTATATATTCTTTGATTTATTTCATCAGTGTTTTGTAGTTTTTAGCATATTATTCCTATACATATTTGGTATGTATTTTCTTTTAAAATTACACCTAAATATTTCTTTGTATTTTGAGTGATAGAAATGATATTTATTGTGTTTATTGTTTAATTTCTCTAAAATTATTTTATTTTAAAACAATTTTAGATTTGCAGAAAAATTGCAAAGGTAGTATAGCAACTGAATATATAAAACATGACCATAGTTAATATATTATTAAAATAATATATTAACATGATATATTTTTTCACAATAAATAAATCAATATTGATATATTAACTAAATACCATATTTTAAAATATTTCCTAAGTTTTGCATAATGTCCTTATATTCCAAAATCCCATCCAGTACACTGCATTACTTATTTTAGCCATGTATCTTTAGACTTTTCTCTGCTGTGAATCTATATAAAGCTTTCCTTGATTTTTAAATGACTATGACTGTTTAGATGACTCCTGTTTAGGGGTATTGTAGAATGTTTCTCTATAGTTAGGTCTGATTTTTTTTTTTTGGTATGTGGTTAGCCTTGGGTAATGTGTTTTAACATGGAAGATCACAGAGGTGAAATACTATCTTCATCACATCATATTGAGTAAATAGGGCATGGCCATGGTGGGTAGACAATCACTCAATAAATGAGGGAATACTGAATACCCATCCTGGAGAGGTCTGCCACATTCTCCAAGGGAGCAGCAATAGTCCCCTGAGTTCAACGGCAGTGTCTGGCAAAAGACGATGGTCCACTGATGGGTTCTTGTTATTGATGACTAGCCTTATGAATCTTTGCTCTTGTAATTGAAACTTAGCCTACTGCTATGGGGTGCCTAAAGGTTGCCACCAGAGAGCCTCCTTGTTGCTTAAATGTGGCCTCTCTTTAAGCCAAACTCAGTATATGAATGCATTACTTTCCCCCCAGCATGTGACATGCCTCCCGGGGATGAGTCCCTTGCAAAGAGGGATTAATACCAAGTGCCAACAGACAATATGACAGGTAAAAGACCTTGAAGAAAAGGGGGAAAGGTAAAGACAAATGAGTTCTTGTGGCTAAGAGACATCAAAGAGAGCCAGTAGGTTATCCCAGAGGTAATGCTTACGCACACCTCAGTAGGATCTCATAGATCATCAAAGTGGATATCACCCCACACAAAGGGGTTCCTGAGGGCTTCGGAGACACCAAGATCCTATATAAGGGGGGATAGCTCCAGAGATTGATTCTAATCAGTGGGCTCTACTTTGGAATCTGTGCTCCTGAGAGTGACAGAGTTGGACTCAAATAAGTCCTCCCTGCACATGGTCCATCAGTCCCTTCTATTCAAACCTATATGTAATGCTGGAGTTCATAGGTGTACTTCCAGAGACTGGAGCCTCTGGCCTGCCCATTTGCCAGCTGTGCCTGAAATCTTGGTGGAGCTGCAACTCCTACTCTACAGCTCAATGGACTCACCCAAGTCACCTGGTGAGGAGATGATGATGGACAATGTCCATCCCAGGGAATGGAGAGAGCCTGCAGCTGTAGGCAGGATAATCCCATTCACCATATCCATGGGATATAAACCCACTCTCACTTGGAGGTGGAGTGGACATCACCATCCCAGACTCCTAAGGACTAGGGGAAGAGCTATGGAATAGAGTGGACTTAATGGTATTCTGTTGTAGACATATTGTGGTTTAAGCAATGGAAGAAATTATAACAGTGAGGTGGAGCCAGTGGCCACTAGACACTTTTGGGGCAGGGAAAGTAAAAGCAGTTGTAATACAGGGGCTTTTTCAGGACTTGGGAATTATCCTGGGTGACATTACAATGACAGATATAAGTCATTTTACATCAGCATATACCATGCAGAACTGTGTAGGATAGAGTGTTGTCTACAATGTGAACTGTGGTCCATACTTAGTGGCAAAGCCCCAGGATGTGTATATACATTGCAGATGATGTACTACACTAATGAAAGATGTTTTTTGGGGATGTTATGGGGGGTGCGGGAGGAGGGGAACATGGGAATCCCTGTAATTTTGTGTAACGTTTATGTAATCTAAGCATCTTTTAAAACATATATATATATATATATATAAAATAACATTTATGTAAGCAAATGCACATATATGCATATATATTTGCATATCATTTTACAAATATTGGTTTGTATTGTGAAAAATTTGATTTTTACCCACAATAAAAAAAAATTAAAAAGAATAGTAAATACTATCAATATGACATCACTTTTAATATTACTTTGATAACATCAATTATGTAGTCTTATTCTGATTTCCCATAAAAAGTTATTCTTTTACCCCTTTCCACACTAGAGTTGTTTGAGGGAAATTACTAGGAAAATTTTGCACTTATTTCCTCTCCTTGAGGGTAGAGTATCTACATAAACAATTTGGAAGTTTTTGGTTGAGATATTTTTCTATTCTCTCTCATTAATTCGTGTATTAAATTATTTATTTATATCATCACTGACTTGTGGATATTTTATAGTTCTTGTTGTAATCCAGTACTCCTTTGTAGTTCCTTGGTAAGATTGTTTTACCTTTGATGATTGTGAGCTCTGTCATTTCACTTCTAGGCCCTTTTATATACCCACCATTGTGACTTTTTTTTTTTTTTTTACTTCTTACACTACAATATTCTCCTCACTTGTCTTGTATATTTCCTGCCATAATCTTAGAATAAACCATTTTTCCAAGGAGTCGTGAGATCTGTTTTTCAAAAATGATATAAAATATATATATTGATCTAAAATATAATTCTTGATACTCTTTTGTCATTGCTTCTAGGCCATCTCTTCTGACAGAATAAAGACACCTATTTGAATATACTAATCCCTGTGTTCTATAAATAATTCTATATGTAAACATCTGTATCAATATTATGCTAGATATTAGTTCATATTAATGTTGCCCACTGTATTATATTACCAAACAGATAAGTCTAATCCCCACTTTGCTTAGATATACTATCCCACTCCAATAGTAAGAAAATGTGGTTCCACAATATGCCATCCAATTCCTAATTTTATTAACTCATAACCACGTGATAAAAAACTTTATCAATTAGAGTACAGCTTTTATGTACATTTTCATTTGATTTACTTTTACAGATTCCATTGATTCCAAAAATAATTTACATCACCAACTTTTCCCCACCCTTTAATGGAGGATTTTTCATATATTTGTTAGATTATTTTCTCACATTCTGTATTCTATTCTGGGATCCTCCAAACTCTTGTATTTGTATTTTGTATTTGTATTTTGTATTTGAATTGTATTGTATTTGTATTTTGTTTAATTCATATAAATTAAAGTTTATCCTTTGTCTTCCAAAGATAAACAAATTTTGTCAAATGTAAAATTAAAAGTGCCCAACATTATAGGTTTATAAAGAATAGTTTCATCATTCTAAAAATTCCCCTATGTTTTACTTCTTCAACCCTCTTTTCCTATAAGCCAAATCTGTCATCCATTTGTGGCTTTATCATCCCTGCATTTTGCACTTTCCAAACATCATATAATTGGAATCTTGCAGTACATAATATTTTCAGACTAGTTTATTTCAGTTAGCAATATGAAATTAAGATTAACACATGTCTGCCTGTGGCATGATAGTACATTTAAAAAATGGCTGAATAATATTCAATATTTTTATATACTACTAATTACACATTAAGGGACATCTTGATTACTTCCATAATCTAGCAATTATGAATAAACTTGTATTCAGATCATTTGGATGAACAACTAAGTGTATGATTCCTAGATCCTATGGTAAGACTGTGTTTTACTTTGTGAGAAACTGAGAAACTTTCTTTCAAAGTGGCTGTCATTTTTGCAGTTTCATGAAAAATTTGTGAGAGATCTTATTGCTCTTTGTTTTAACTTCATAGATGCTAATCCAAATACCATGTAAATATTTGGCATAAACAATGGTAAATTATTTGCTCACAATTTTGAGGCGAGTAGAAGTCCTAAATCAAGGTCCATCTTCAATGCAATGCTTTCTTCCAGATGACTGTGCAAGTCTCAGATGGATATCTTTGATATTTGGTCTTTGGCTTTTATAAGGCAATACACATGACAACCCCTCCTGGATTCTCCTTTTCACTGATTCCTTTGACTTTAAGTTTCTGGATTTTCCTCCAGCTTTCTCACTCTCTGTGACATTTCTTATCAGAATTTCAGTAAGAGGATTAAAACCCATCATAATTCAGCTGGATCATACCATAACTGAATTAACTTCATCCAAAGATCCTATTTAGAAGTATTCATATACATAGTAATGGGTTGTTTAAGAACATTTTTTTCTGGGGTACATAATTCTAAACCAACAAACTACGTTTTTTCCAGCCATTGTTATTGAAAATCTAGCTCATTTCACCCAGTGTAATAATTATGCACTAATACCTAGTTTTGGTTTTAATTTGCATTCTCCCAACAATTGTGGTCAACTGAATTTTGATGGAATGAATGTATTTTACTCATGGAAAGAACATGTCATTTTTGGGTGTACCCTAGGATGTACCTGGAAGGTATTTTAGTTAATGTGTATCTCAACTGAACCTGTTTGGCATTTAATCTGGATCACTGTTGTCCTTTACGAAAATAGTGAAATTCAGATATAGAGAGAACAAACGGAGCAGCAAGAACCTGGGAGTCATTGGAATCCAGGAGAAAATATGATGTCACAATGTGGATTACCATCTGACAGAAAGGCCAAGAAATCCACAAGATTGGAATCCAGCCAAAAGATATCAACTCTAGAAGAATATAGGTAGCAATCTGAATATATACTTTGGTGAGATATGTACCATTTTTAAAAAATATTATTTTCCTTATTTCTGATTGGGTTGTTTGTTTTCTTATTGTTAAATTTTAAGAATTCTTTGTATATTTAGGTTACAAAAAATTTATATGATATATGGTTTGAAAACATTTTTCTCCCAGCCCATCCATTGCCATTTGTTTTGCTAAACAAATTCATAATATTAATACTTTCCAACTTAACTTACTTTTAGGGATTGTGCTTTTGGCTTTGAATTGAAAATATGTCATCATTCCCAAGGACACATTCATTTGACTATATGTTTTCTTCTTGACCATTTATAGTTTTAAATTTTGTATTTCACTAGATAATCCTTTTTTAAATTAATTTTTGTTAAAGGTATAAGTTCTGTGTCTAAGTGTTTTGTTTTGTTTTCTTTTATTTCCCATATGGGCATCCAGATTTTCAAAAACTGTTAGTTGAAATTATTATGAAATATTTAATTTCTTTGTGCCTGTCTTAAGTACTAGTTCACTGATTTTGTGTGTTTATTATTATGAAAACTCTATTCTGTTCCATTAATCTACAGTTCTATCCATTTGACTGTACCAAACTGCCTTAATTATTGTAGGTTTATAGTAAGTCATGAACTAAAGTAATGTGTGTCATTTTACTTTATTCTTCTTCTGTATTGTGTTAGTTATTCTTTGTCTTTGGCAATTTCACATAAACTTTAGAGCCAGTAAGTCAATATCCACAAAGTAACTTCCTGTGAATTTGATTAAGCTTGTCTTTTAACTATAGATCAATTTATGTTTTTTAATGACTAAATAATAATGGTGCTTCAAGTCAATCAACAAGGACTATTTCTCTACTAATAGAGATATATTTTGATTTATTTCATGAGTATTTTGTAGCTTTCCACAAATATATGTTATATTTATACCTAAGTGTTGATTGTTGTAGTGATTGTATAAATGCTACTCATTTTATTTATTTATTTATTTTTATATGCTACTTATTTTTGAAATTCAAATTCCAATTGTTTATTGCTGGCATATAGGCAAGGAGTTAACTTTCTTTTTCTCTTTTAGGTACTGGGGACTGGGGATTAAACCTGAGACTTCATATGTGGGAAACTGGTGCTCAATCACTGAGCCATATCAGCTCACCTGAGTTGGTTTTTTCATTAGTTTTGCTTATTTGTTTTTTCTAGGGAGCACCAGGAACTTAATCCAAGACCTTCCATGTTGAAGAAGGTGCTCAATAACTAGAGGCACATATGCTCCCAGGAAGTTAACTTTTGTTTTTTAACAATGAATTCTGGGAACTTGCCACACTTGCTCATTAGTTCAAGTAGTAGTTGTGTGTGAGTGTATGTTTGTGCTCTTTCACTTATTTTCTAATATGTGTTTTTAAGGCCTTGAATTTCATTCTAAACATTTTCTTGGCTGTATCCCAGACATTTTTATAAGTTGCATTTTCATTTTAATTCATAAAAAATATTGCTGACATTCCTTAAGTCTTCTTTGACCCATGTGTTTTTGAGGCATAGATGCTAAATTTTAAAATACCTTGTATTTTCCAGCTACTTTTCTCTTAATGATTGATAGTGCATTATTTATTTTGGTCTGAGAACATATTTTGAATGATTTGTATACATTTAAATTTGTTAATGTGTGCTTTTTGTCCAAGAATTTGGTCTGTCTTGGGGGATATTACATGTGTCCCTGAAAGAACATATATGTTGCTATTTTTAAATAGTGTATTAAATAAATATCAACTTGGCCAAATTGATTGATTATAATGCTCAGGTCAACCATACCCTTACTGATTTTTTAAAAAATATTTTATTAGAGAAATTGTGAACTTACAAAACAATCACACACATGTGTGTAATTCCCATACCACACCCCTCCACCAAAATACTCTATTTTTGTGGAGCATTTTTTATAAATTATGAGATAATATCATCAGCATACTACAAATAAATATGTTCTATAGCTTACCTTTGGTTTAATATTCCATACATGTTTATTAGTAACACAATAAATCTGTTGCACTGATGCATGAATATTACAGTATTGCTGTTGACTACAATCCATGGATTACATTAATTGTACTTTTCCCATGCTTCTCAACATTCTTACCACATTTCAATAGTGATGTTAATTTGTTATAGTTCATAGAAGGACATTCTTGTATTTGTACTATTAACCACATTTTTCATCCACCTCTGGGTTCCCTATGTTATTCAGTCCATAGATTAATCTCTAGCATTCTTTCAGTTGATATTTGCATCCCTATACCACCCTTTTCAGCCACAGTCCTATTTATAAATCATTTTTGTTAGTTCCACTCACTATAAGGTGTTACCCTCAACTTTATCTATTGCCACACTTTTACAGTCAAGTTAATTAAAATATATAGATAAATTAAGCATCAGTACGCCTTCTCAACCTCTTCTTATCTCTTAATAAGTTATACAATAGGTTTTAACTACATGCATTTATTCTTCATATTTAGGTCATATTAGTGAGACCATACAATATTTGTCCTTTTGTGTCTGTCATTTCACTTAGCATAATGTCTTCAAGGTTCATCCATGTTATCAAATGAGTCCCAATTTCATCTCTTCTCAAAGCAGTATAATATTCCATTTTATATATATGCCATATTTTTGTTATTTATTTTTCCAGTTAGTGGTTACTTGGGTTGTTTACATCACAATTTTCAGTTCTTCTGGATATATTCCTAGTAGAAGAATTGCTAGATCTTATGACAGTTCTGTATTTAACCTCCTTAGGAACCTCCAATTTGTCTTCCATAGAGGCTGTACCATTTATTTTATTCCTATTTCTCCACATCCTCTCCAGAAATTATTTTTTCCATTTTTTTAAATAATAGTCATTTTATGAGGTGTGAGATGATATCTTGTTTCAATTTGCATTTATTTAATAACTAGTGATAGTGAATATTCTTTCAATTTTTTTTCTTTTTTGACCATTTGTATTTCCTCTTTAGGGAAATGTATATTTAAGTCTTTCACTGATTTTTAAAATTGTCTTGCTTGCTCTTTTATTGTTCAGTTGTATGAACTCTTTATCATATATGTGTTTTCCAAATACTTTCTCCCATTGACTGAGCTGCCTTTTCAACTCCTTGATAAGTCCTTTGAATCACAAAAGTGTTGAAATTTGAGGAATTTCTCTTTATCTGTGTTTCCTGTTGTTGCTCATGCTTTCAGTGTTATGTTAAAAAATCCATAACCTACCACTAGGTCTTGAAGATATTTCCTTACATTTTCTTCTAGGAGCTTTCTGGGTCTAGCTTTTATATTTAAGTATTTCAACCATTTTGAATTAATTTTTGCATAAGGTTTTGTAGCAGTTTGATATTACTTATGAATTCCAAAAATAAATATTAGATTATGTTTGTAAACTGGTCTGTTCCTCTGGGAATTGTATCAGATTCAGAGGTTTTACTTTTATTTGATTAAATTATGATTAGGGCTTTGATTCGGTCATATCAGTAAGACAACATGGCTGAGGAGAGAGTTGGAGGTTTGATGCCAGATCCCCAGGAAGTAAATACACAGAGAAGAAGAACACAGAAGAAGAGAGACAGCTCATTAGACATGGCAGAGGCCCCAAGAAGAGAGAGTACCTGATAGTCTACACCTAACCTGTGGAAAGAACAAAACATCTGAGCCCAAAAAGAATCAAGGCCCAGGGAGAGAAACAAAGCCTATGCTAACCTGCAGAAGGAGGCTGGCACCACAGAGCCTCAGTAGAAACAGGAAGGCTGAACCCTCCAACACATGGCAACAGACTTTGGTGAGGGAAGTAACTTATACTTTACTGCTTTGTGACTGTAAGTTTCTACCCTAAATAAATACCCTTTATAAAAGACAACAGATTTCTAATACTTTGCATCAGACCCCCTTTGGATGACTAATACACATGTAATATAGGGGTCTTCTTCCTTTCTTTTGGATATAGGTGTTGTCAGATTTTCTCTAGGTTATTGGTTAATCTACAAGAAATGAATTTCAAGATCAAGCCAGGTTAGTTAGGCCAGTAATTTACTAAGTAAGGGAGGGAAGAGAAATAGGAGAAAATAACAGATTTTGGGTCCCAGGTAGAGAGGAAGGGGCTGAAAACTGATTAAATAGGGCCAATTTACAGACTACTATTACCCATTACAGATTATAAATCCCAGGTTTTACTTGTATGCTATTTCAGGCAGGGGGGAAGAAGGCAAGAACAGGGGCAGGAGGTAAGAACAAGGGCTGGTTTGGCCTTTGTGCTTGCTTTTTGAACCATTAATTATGCCCTTTTTCTAATGACAGAGTTAGGAGTCCCAGCTGTTTGCTCTTTTGATTGATTACACCACACATCAATTCCCTGAGAGGGCCCAATGGTAAGGCTCCTGGAGAATATCTGGGGCTTATCCTGGCTTCTGGAAGAAATCTCGTTCTGAATGGGAGTTCTTGCAAGTTTTTTCCAGCAGCCATCTTGAGGATACTGATGACAATGTGGGCTTTCCTTCCAGGTTCCAGATCCATTTATTGATTCCATAATTTATTAGCCTGCCTCAAGTATATTCAGTTTGTCCAACACCATTTGTTGAATAGACTGTTCTGCCCCAGCTGGGTGGGTGTGGCAGGCTTATCAAATAACACTTGACCATAGATGTGAGTATCTGCTCCTAACCATCAATTAAGTTCCATTGGTCTATGTTTCTCTAACACATACCAAAAGAACTTGAAGATGTTTTCCTACATTTTCTTCTAGGAGTTAGATATTTGTCACTTTTATATTTAGGTCCTTAATACATTTTGAGTTAATTTTTGTATAAGGTGTGAGATAGGGACCTGTCTTTTCTTCCTTTCTTTCCTTTCTTTCTTTCCTTTCTTCCTTTCTTTCTTTCTTTTCCTTCTTTCTTTTCTTTCTTTTCTTTCTTTCTTTCCTTCTTTCCTCCTTGCCCTCTCACCCTCCCATGCTCCCATGCTCCCATGCTCCAGTTCTCTCTCTCTCTTTTTCTCTCTTTCTCTTTCCAGCATGGATATCCAGTTCTACCAGCATAATTTGTTGAATAGACATTTCTGGCTCATTTGGATAGGCTTAACAGCCTTGTCAAAAATCACTTGAGTTCAGATGTGAGGGTCTATTTCTGATGTCCTGATTTGGTTCTTTTCAATCTGCTTGTCCTTATGCCAATACCATGCTGTTTTAAGCAATGTAGCTAAGTAATATGATTTAAAGTCCAGAAGTGTAGTCCTCCAACATCACTCTTCCATTTTAAGATGTTTCTGCCTATTTGGGGTCTCTTACCTTTCCAAATAAATTTGATAATTGTGTTTTCTAATTCTTGAAAAAGTGCTGGTGGAATTCTTATTGGGATTGCATTGAATCTGTATGTCAATTTGGGTAGAATAGACATCTTAACAATATTTAATCTTCCAATCTATGAACACAGAATATTCTTACATTTATTTAGGTCTTTTCAGAATTCTTTTGGCAATGCATCGCAGTTTTCTAAATACAAGTGCTTTATGTCCATGGTTACATTTATTTGTAAATATTTTATTCTTTTAGTTGCTATTGTAAATGGATTTTTTGGTCCTGATTTCCTCCTCAGATTGTACAGTACCAATTGTATTAGTCAGGGTTCTCTAGGGAAACAGAATCAACAGGAGATATCTGTACATAGTATGAGATTTTATAAAATTATCTCACATGACCTTGGGGATGCAGAAGTCCAAATTCCACAGGCACCGTGCACACCAGGGGCTCTGAAAAAGTCTTTAATGAGTTCCCAGGTGATGCTGGCATTCTGAAGTCCAGCTAGGAAATTCTCTCTGAATGCTGAATTCACTTCCCCTTTGAAGGCATCCAACTGATTGGATAAAATGTCACTCATTGCTGTGGCCATCTCCTTGGTTGATTATAGCCATTTATGCAATCAATTCACTGATGAATAAAGTACATAAGAGTCCTTGTATTTTAATCAGCCCAGTGCTTGGTTGTCCAAACAACTGGGTACACTTACCTGGCTGAGTTGACACATTAGCCTGTCATCGGGACTAACTGAGGAGCTGTTCTTCAGGATACAGTGTAGGTAAGGAGATGTTAAACAATAAATGAAACACAAACAACAATAAACATATTGATGAATTTAATTATATTATAGTTGAAAACTTCTTTTCTTCAATAAATATAGACAATCACCAAGTCCTGTGTGAATTTATCTGCCACCCATCATGTAGACAGAAATTACACAGGAGAGAATTTCCTTAGTGTGTGCCTGTGTGTCTGTGTATGCACACATTCAGCACACTAGAAACCTGTTAAATATCTGGCAATATAAATCATTTTTAATAAGTTGAGGAAAGAAAACTCTAAACCATTGGTAATGTAATTTGTACAACCAATTTAGAACACTGTATCAATATACTTAGGCTATGCTATATCTCCATGAACCCTCAATTATTAGTGTAGAATTAATTCTAATTCATGGTTCATGTCCTTGGTGTGTTAACTACATCTCTTCACTCTGGAACCAAAGCTGATTGAACAACCTTTAGCCAAATGTCAAGAGAAAACACTTTATGGTAAATATATTCAAGAGGATACATACACTTTCTTCTCTCCATTTGTCTTTATTGGGTCTATGTTTGCTTCATGTAAGAGCTTTATAGCAATAGTGTACTGGAAAAAACTCTCTGATAAGGAGGATCAATAAAATATTAAGAATAATAAAAACTATATATATGACACATACTCTGTTAATATGAAATGTTTGGGCAGACAACACACAATGGGCACACATTATGAACAAAATTTTTTTGTAGTTAATGGTCACAGAAACTGCATTTCCTGGGATATTGCAGCATGTTAAGACAGAGAGATAGTTACAGATGCAAATTACTACTAAAATTTGCAGTTAATTCTTATAAAATTGACTCACACCAACAATTTATATTTGTAGGAACTATTGTATTATTTTCTCTGCTATAATAGATAGATGTGCATGGACTTATTCTTATGGAAGAAGTGTGCACCTGTTTAACTGTTCAATATTTGAAAATCATCTGATTTGAGCTGTTGGCCCTACTGAATACATAGCACACAACTATGTGAGAGTTGAATATAAGATCAGAACTGACATCATGAGCTGGGTTTTACTAATTCATTAATTCACTTGTGGACTGTATGTTTCTTGTTTATATATTTCCTAATGTCTAGAATGCACATCCAGGTGCAGCACTGAAGCTGAGCTCCCACTTGGTAAAGGGAATCAAGAATAGAACTGATTACATGGTTTCAGTTAAAGTGGGCACTCACCATCTCTGTTGCATGAAACAGCCTGGGGGCTGGGGGGGAGATCCTGCCTGAGTGAGCTTTTTTGGGAACCCACAGAGAAGGAAGCTTCAAGGAAACAATCTTGAGAAAGCCAGACAAAGAGATAAATTGTTCAAGATAAAACCATAAGTTTCTCACTCTGTGGATGGAAACCATGGATGACTAAGCCCCACACTAAAGGCAAAAAGCTGCTGCAAGCCTCTATTCCTGCTTAACACCAAGAGGGAGGGAGCATTCTCTGAGACTGGGAGGGTTCTGAGGAAGAGCGGGGAAGGTTTTCTTATCTGTGGGTTTGGATGCCTGGAACTCCTTTGAGCTTCAGGGAGCATACCAGCCCACTATTGGTGACACCAGGAAGAGGGGAGAGGTGAATCTGCTGAGGCAGCCTGATTTACCTAACCACTCTGGGATGGAGAAACTTGGTGTGTGTGAGGGCAGAGTCAGGCAATTGACTAGTCTCATGGTAAAAACTATCAAAATTTTAACTCCCCTAAGGGAGATGGGTAGTAGGAAACACTGAATAAGCTTCCAAGAGCCTATTTAGGGTCCCCTGGGAGGAGAGCGTTGTCTGGAAGAAGGTTGAGATTCATTTGTCTGTATTGAATTTGGTCACAAGCATTCCATTTGAATTTTAGAAGGAAACTTAACCTGACCAGGAGAGATGAGGGGGGATCCATTCACACTGGCTATTGTGTCCTATGAACCTGAGATAGAAAGCAATAAGAATAGAAAGGGCCAGAAACAGACAGGCTCCTAATCAGCAGGAATCTACCAAACTGCAAAAGGTCAAACCTGCCTGAAGGAAAGTGACAGGACAGCTTTCTGAAAAGGTTAAAGACCCAACAAGAAAGTTTAGTGCAGTGGAGGAGTTTCTGCCTTGAATAAATGAAGTCCCTAGTTCAATTCCCAGCTGCTCTTAGAGTATTGATCCACTGGGATATCAAACATCCAGCTGATACTTTAGGACAGGGATAACATAGACATTGTTTTTGCATTAGCTTCTCTTGAGTCTCTTATTTTACCTTTAAAAAAAAGGCTTACTTATTTAAAATTTTAAATTAGTTTACTTGCTAATACATATTTCAAAACCTGAAGAGTTCAGACTGCAGGGTAATTGATTGATGAACACTGGGAGCCTGAGAAGCTACTCAGAGACCTAAGAGGGAAGGGTGTTTTCCCATAGTGTTTGGTTGCTTGTGTATTTTCTTGTTTTCTTGTTTTTTTTTGTTGTTGTTGTTTGTTTTTGTTCCTCTTTCTCCCCTACACCCCACCCCTGCCCCCCATTTTTTAAAATTAGGTGCTGCTGGCTTTATTCTTGTTTGCTGTGTTTCCTCTTCCTTGATCTCCACTTTTCTGTTTATACCAATTTTGTGTACTAATGCTTTCCCTTTTCCTTCCTTCATCTTTCTATCTTCCACTTTCTCTTGTTTTTGTTTTTTTTTACATTCCACCTCTCTTTGTTTAGTCCTCAACTTTTGTGGTTTTCATTTCTATCTCATCTATCTTCTTTTCTTTCTTTTATTAACTTCTTTCCTTTCTTTCACTTTCTCTTTCCCTCTCTCCTCATCATTCTGGCCTTTTAATTTATTCTATATATTTTTCTCTATTCAGTTTCCCATTTCATTGTAGGTACTCCACTTTATTATTCCTATTACTTTACCCTGCTTACATGAGGTAAATATTCATTTTCCTAGGTCTTATATAGTTCCTCTTCTAACTTTTACTATTATTATACTTTTCTTTTCTTACCTCTTTTGCTATCATAGTCCCTAATCATTTTAATTCAAGGGAACATAAGCAACAGCAAGGAAATAGAATAAGAGGATCAAAGTGCTAAAGAGAAAATTTAACACAAACACAAAAAAAAGCAACAAAATAAAACCCTAGAGTAGGGAGAGAAAGTAATTAACTAAATAAGCCCATCAAGATAAAAAGATGACCAGACAGCAAAAACAAACAAAAAAACAAAACAAAACAAAAATTAAAAACCATACTAAGAAACAAGAGGACATGGCCCAGTCCAATGAACAACAACAACAACAACAACAACAACAACAAAACCAGGAAGAGATGCAAACAATCAAACAACTAATTAAAGCTGTACAAACAAATATCATGGACCAAGTTAATGAAGTGAAGGAAGAGATTAAAGATATTAAGAAGATACTGGAAGAACATTCTGAAGAAATTTTATATTTACATAAAAAGATAATGGACAAAATGATGATGAGTGGCACAATTCAAGAAATTAAAAAGACCCTGGAAGCACATAACAGCAGATTTGAAAAGGCAGAATTAGTGATGTGGAAGATGTGTTGGCAGTAGGGGGACATTTGTGACAGGGTACACCTGGGGCAGGCTTCTGGGGAGTGTACAGGTGATCATTTTGTCATAATGTGTTGTATCAGTGCGTGGAGACCCACATAAAGAGTAGGAAGGAGTTGTACTCCCATCCTGGGGAGGAACGATTTGTTTTCAAACAGAGGAGCAGGAATCTCTTGAGATCATGGGTGATTCTTTTGTTTTGTTTTTTTTTTTTTTTTAAAGATTTTATTTATTTATTCATTTATCCCCCCCTTGCTGCTTGTGCTCGCTAGGTCAGCCAACCACGCCGCGCGGGCGGGCCTTGCCTTCACCAGGAGGCCCCGGGAACCGAACCCGGGGCCTCCCATATGGTAAACGGGAACCCCACTGATTGAGCCACAGCCGCCTCCCATGGGTGATTCTTAATAGGGGAGGACAATCCAGTGTTGTCAATGTTGTTTCTAGTAATTATGAGTCTTATCACACAAAGGAGTGAAGTCAGGTGGTCACTGTTGGCCCCAAGAGGAGGGGTGGGAGTAATAGAATAGATAGAACACGGGGTATTTAGGGGGCAATGTAAGTGTTCTACATGATCCTGCAATGATGGGCACAGGCCATGTTAAATATCAGGAAAATTTATACAAATTTACATTCTAAAATATAAAACATAACGTAAACCATTGATCATTGTTAGTAATTATGTTTCACTATTTGTATATCAGTTGTAACAAATATACCATTCACATATAAGAAAGTATTATTACAGGAAGGGGAAAAATGGGAGGATGCTGGATATAGGGAGTCCCCTATATTCTGTATGTGACTTTATCATGACCTAAACTTCTTTAAAACAAAATGAAAAAAAGTAAGACACTGGTGAATAAATGGAAGAAAATGTCACTGTACATACAGGACAACAGATATTACAATGATGAAGGGCAAAATGTCAAAAGTTTTAAAAAATATTTTTCATTATTTTTAATATCCCAATTTTAAAATTTTATTTTAGTTTTTTAGAAAATTTTATATACTTTATTTCTTATGTTTAAATCTATCATTATTATTTCATTTTCTTATGAATTGTATTTGGCTATTTTATTGGATTCATGTTTGAAGAAGCATTAAAACAAAGAAGTGTTACATCTGTGTTGGGGGAGGACCATTGGTGTGGGTTGTCAGTGATGGGGGATACATGGGAGGAAGTTTACTTGGACATTCATATAAGGTATATGATTGTGTTCAAATGTTCATAGGGCATTGTCACAGTGGGTGTAGATTCACATAATAACCAAGAGAATATTGAATTCCCATCCTGGAGAGCTCTGCCACAATCTCTAATGGAGCAATAACAGTCCTCCAAGTGCAGGTGCAATAACTGGTGAAGGAAGATGGTCCAATGACGGGCCCTTGATGTTGATGACTATGCTTGTGAGAATTTGCTCTTGAAATTGAAACTTAGCCTAGTGTTGTGGGGTGCCTAAGACTTGCTTCCTGAGATCTTCCTTGTTCCTCAAATGTGGCCTCTCTCTAAGGCAAACTCAGCATATAAATGTATTACTTTCCTCCCAGCATGGGACCTTACTCCCAGGAATGAGCCTCCTGCCACCCAGGGATTACCACCAAGCACCAATTAGCAATGCAACTGGAAAAATACCTCAATTAATAGTGGGAACAGGTAAAGGCAAATGAGTTTATATAGCTAAGAGACTTCAAAGTGAGTCAAGAGGTCATCCCAGATATAATGCTTATGCACATCTCAGCAGGATCTCATAGACTGCCAAACTGGATACTACCCCAAATAGTGGGTATCCTGAGGGCTCTGGAGACACCCAGGCTTTCTGGTCAGAACAGATAGCTCTGGAATTTGGTGCCTCACCACTGGGTCTTACTTCAGAGTTTGTGCTCCTGAGAGTGAGAGAGTTAGACTCAGTTATAGCTTCCCTACACATGGCTTATCTGTCCCTTCTATTTGAACATATACTTGGTGCTGAAATTGGTAGGTGTACATCCAAGAGACTTGAATCTGTGCTGTCCATGTGCCAGTTGGGTCCTCGGCCTCAGCAGAATTGCAATCCGTACTCTCCAGTTCATTGGACTCACCTAGGACAACTAAGAAGGAGGTGAGAATTAGCAACCACCATTCCAAGGAAACAAGAGAGCCTACAACTGCAAGAAAGAGAGTCCCATACATTGGCTGTATGGTATCAAAGCCTCCTTTCAATTAGAGGTTGAATGGACATCACTATCCTAGAATCTTCAGGATTGGGGACTGAAATATGAACTATAGAGGACTTACTGGTATTCTACTATAGACTTATTAAGATTCTAGCAATGGAAGAAATGACAATATTGATGTGAAATAGTGGCCACTGGAGGCTATGCAGGCAGGGAGAGGGAAAAACAGGTGTAATACAGGGGTTTTGTTGGGACTTGGGGATCATACTAAATGACATTGCAATGACAGATATATGCCACTATATATCTTCACAAAACCTGTAAAATTGTGTGGGAAAGTATGTAAACTACAATAAGAACTATGGTCTATGTTCAGTGGTAATATCCCAGGATGTGTTTGTCAATTGCAATGAATGTTCCAAACTAATGAAGAATGTTGTTTATGTGGGAAGATGTGGGAGCTGTGGGGAGCCGTGCGTATGGGAATCCCTATATTATTTGTGTAACATTTATGTAATCTAGTACCTTTAAAATAATAAAATAATATATTTTTTAAAAAAGGAGTAAAAGTGAAATATCAGTTTAAGGTAAGTTTTCAATTATTTGGTATTCATTCCTCAAGCAAGGAAGATATCTTTGTGTGTCAGTCCCTTCAAGATCTTACAGAATGCACCAAAGCCCCATAAGTTTGCTACTGCCTGTGCCATTTCATCTTCAGCATTCAAACCTTGGCAGCAAGATTAGCATGTTGTTGGGTGTATCTTGTTCTAAAAAGCCTTAAACCTGGATGATCTTTAGAAATAGGGAATTTGATAGGACAGCCTGTTCTGCAGGAGGAAACCAGTGGAGTGAGCGACCACAGCCAAGCTTCAGAGGCTTACAGAGCGGTACAAAGACTGCCTCCATTTTCCAAACTGGAGGTATGTTTTAAAAGGGCTCCTGGCCACAGCCCTCACCCCAGATTATGCCACTCCTGCTGACCTTAGGCTTAGGGAGACGTGTGCCCAGTGAAGGAGGCAGAAAGCCCAGTGGCATTCATGGTCCTTCTCATGTTCCAAGACCACAATTGTTACCCTTTGTGTTAAGAGAGGGTTTGATGTGGGGAAAAATATGTAAAACTGGGCAAGATTCATTTCTCTTATTGCCCTCAGCCAGGAGCATTCTTCCTCTAAGCTGGTGACTGCTCTGGCAACCCCTTTTTGAGGCATCCTGCCAGGCTGAGGACTGGGCATGCTACACTCTCACCCTGCCTTCAGCAGAATATTGACCTAAGTTGTTTAAGTTAAATGTTTAAGTTAAAGACAACCACTACTGTTCAAGGAAAATAATGTTTTAACTAATTTAAATAGGACTGGATGATATTTTTTGTTTAAAGATTTAAGAGGTTGAAACATTCCAGCAAACATTCCCTAGCACAGCTGATGGTGGTTGTGTTAGAACACCACTTCCTGGTAGCCAGCTCCTGGTCAGTTCATTTGGTTTAAAAAGGAGCTTTTTAAACCCAGTCTGCATGGGTTGAAAGCACCTGCAGTTTCCCAGAGAGGCTAGGGAAACAGCAGCAAACTCTTGTCCTATAAGGGACCAGATTGGAATTCCAAGCACTCAACAAACCTGGCCATGTGGGCTCAAAGGACTTGCAGTTGCCCAGAAAGGTTGATAAAACATATCTCCCCTCTTGTCCTACTGGGGTTAGGGCTTGGAAGTACAGGTGTCTGAATATCTAGTCTGTGCAGGTTGAAAGGACCTGCAGTTGCCCAGAGATGCTGACCAACACCTGTCCCCTCCTATCCTATGGTGGGATGTGGGATGGAATCCAAAGCACTCAGCAAACAAATCTTTGTGGCCCCAAATCACCTTCAGTTGTCCAGAGAGGCTGGGGACACATCAGCTCCCTCTTGTCCTAATGGGGGGGAAGTGGAGCCATAGGTGTCCAACAGTCCAGTTTGTGCCATCCAAAAGTACCTGCAGGTGCTCAGAGAGGGTGAGGAAACACCAGCCCCCTCCTATCTTACGCAGAGGGAAATAGATTCAAAGATGCTCAACAAACCAGCCTATGCAGGATGAAAGCACTGGCAGTTACCCAGACAGGCAGAGGAAATACATCTTCAGTCCTATCTTATTGGGGAGCAGGGGTGGAGCCCCACATGTCCAACTATCCAGGCTGTGCCAATGAAACGTACCTGCAGCTCCTGAGAGAGGCTGAGGAAACACCAGCAGCTCCTATCCTATGTGAGGGAGGGATGGAATTGAAAACAGTCAACAAGCCAGTCTGTGCAGGCTGAAAGTATCTGCCATTGTGCACAGAGGCCAAGGGAGCACAGCTCCCTTCCTATCCTATTGGTGAGTGGAGATGGAGCCCTAGTTGTCTAACTATCCAGTCTGTGCTCGCTGAATGTGTCTGCAGTTGCCCATGGAGGCTGGTGCTGTTACTGCCAGCTTCTTCCCTGCCAGAGGTGGAACTGGGGCTTAGACTAGGGTTGCAATCTAATCTGGGTGAAAAGAAGCCAGTTCTTACTGTGTGTCCTCACAATCACTGTTATTTTAATCAGCCCTGCTTCGTCTCAAGACTGGAGTCTAGGTAAATTGGTGGCTACGAGCCTCTTTCTAACTTTGACAAGCTCAAACTTTCACTGTTATTAGGATCATACCATAGCCAGCCAAATTTAGTATCAGTAGCTGAATTCAGTGAATGTCTGTCTTTCTCACTCCTGTTTTGAAGAAATGGAGCTTCCAACTTTAGCCATGAGATAGCCTTCAAGGCAGCTTGTGTCACCATTGGAGGATGGACACCAATCTCCAAGGGATGGAGTGCTCTACTCATGAATCTTCACTGCAGGCTGGCAGTCACCTCCTTCTATTCTTTCAAGAATGTTGCAAGATGCTCTACTGTTCTTCTAGACTCCCAAACAGGTGCTTTAGATAGCTCTGGGTAATTACTATCGTGTAAGATGAGCTGACTCTTGGTGCTCCTTACTCTGCCATCATCTTTCCCCTCCAACCCTTACTGATTTTATAACTGCTTGATCTTTCATATAGGAAAGATGATTGATGAAGTCACCAAGTGAAGAGTGGATTTATTTATTTATCTTTCCAGTTCTATTAGTTTTTCTTCACATATTTTGAAGCTCTATTTTTAGGTGCATATACATTTAAGATTGTTATTTCCTTTTGGAAAATTGGCTCCATCATCACAATGCAAAACTTCTATTTATCCCTGATAATCCTCTGGGTTCTAAAATCTGAATTTTCTTAAATTAATATGGTAAGTCAAGCTTTCTGTTGATTAATGTTGACATGGTATCTCTTTCTCTAATCTATAACATTCAACATCTGTGTATGTATTTATAAAGTGAGTTTCTTCTGCAAAATATATATTTGGATTTATATATTTATCCACCTTGAAAATGTATTTGTCATAAATTAAACTTATTTTACACTGAAAATGGCCCATGATGTTGAGTGTTGTTTAGACCATCACATTTAAATTTGAATTAATATCTATCATAACTGTAACTGTTTTGTAATTATTTAATTTATTTGTCTTATGCCAACTCTTCTGCCTATTTTCATTTTAATATGTTTAATGTTTCATATGATTATTTTTTTATTTTATTCTTGATATTAAATTTTATTCCTTTTAATTTGGGATTTGTCATAGAGTTTTGAATGAATTTTCGCTAACATAAACCCACTTCAAAATAACACTAAACCACTTTAAATTTATTGGGAACACTTTACAATAGAGTGTCTAAATTCCTCCCTTTCATTGCTGATGCAAATTGTTGTCATTATTTCATTTATCCACATGCTGTTCAAATTATTAATTTTTACTATTATTAATTTAAACAATTACCTTTTGTATCAATTAACAAAAAATAAAAGAAGTTATTCCTTTACTTATGCTCTGATTTTATTCCTTTACATATACTGACCAAAGTTTATTTTTTTGGCATTAATTTTTTAATTAGAATTGTTGTAGGTTTACAGAAAAATCATTTAGAAAGTACAGGGTTCCCATATAACACCACCATGCACAGTTTTTTCTATATTGACATTTTTTTTAAGTAGCTTCAGGTTACATAAATGTTACAAAAATAAAAGGGGTTCCCATATATCCTACTTTCGCCTTCTTCCACAATTTACCACATTAACAGATTCTTTCATTAGTGTGATAAATTTGTTACAATTAATGAACACATATTGAAGCATTGCTACTAACCATGGATTACAGTTAACATTTTAGTTTACACTCTGTCCCACACAATTTTGTAGGTTATGACAACATATACAATGGCCTGTATCTGTCACTGCAATATCTTACAGGATAACACCAAATTCCCCCAAATGCCCCCATATTACACCTATTGTTCCTTGTCCCAATCCTCAGAGCCTCTAATGGTCACTGCCTTTATGTCAATGATAAGAGTTCTTCCATTGCTAGAATAATAATAATTCTATAGTATAATAATAATGTTTATTTAGTGCATTGTTCATTCCCCAATCTTGAGGATTTGGGGATGGTGATGCCCACTCTGCTTCTAATTGAGAGGGAGCTTAATATCCTTGGAGAAGATGAATGAACTATCTTGCTTGCATTTGCAGACACTCTCTGTTCCTTAGGATGGGTGTTGTCCATCATCATCTCTTTGTTAGTTGTCCTTGGTGAGTCCAATGAACTGGAGAGTAGGTATTGCAACTTTGCTGAAATTCAGGGCACAACTGGCACATGGACATATGAAAGATTTAAGTATCTGGGACATATGTTTATCAAGTATAGTCCTAATTATAGGTTCAAATACAAAGGACAAAAGAGCCATGGGTAGAGAACCTATAAATGAGTCTAACTCTGTTATACTGGGAAGCATAAATTCCAAAGTAAGGCCCACTGACAGGGTGTTGAATTCCTGAGCTTTCTACATTGCTTATAGTTTCTAGATTTCTCTAGAGCCCTCAGAAACCTTGCTATTTGAAGCATTGTTTACTGTGGCAGTCCATGACATAGTACTGAGATTTGCATACAAGTAACCTCTGGAATGACCTCCAACTCACTTTGAAATCTCTTAGCCATAAAAATTCATTTTTATTTACTATTTCTCCTTTTTGGTCAAGGTCTTCTTCCAGATGGATTGATAGTTGTCACTTGGTAATAATCCTGTGTTACCAGGGAGTCTCATCCCTGGGAGTCATGTCCCATGCTCTGGGGAAGGTAGTGCATTTATATGCAGAGTTAGGCTTAGAGAGAGTTCACATTTGAGCAACAACAAGGTTTTCAAGAGGTAACTTTTAGGCTGGATATAATACTAGACTAAGTTTCAACTTCACAAGGAAAAGTTCATTAGTACAATTATCAATATCAAGGGACTGGCATAAGAGTCTGTCTTCCTTCAGTAGGTAATGCCCTTGTACTTGGGGATTCTTGCTCTCCAATGAGAGAATGTAGCAGAACTCCCCAGGATGGGAATTCAATATTCTTTTGGTTATTTTGTGGAACTTCACCCACTGAGACAATGCCCCATATACATTTGACCATATTCATGTCCCTAAGAGTCCTGCCCCAGGTGAACCCCTTCCCATACATCCCCCCATCACTGACACTCTGCACCAGTGTTCATCCCCTGACACTTTTGTCATCCTTCTGTGATCCAAACCTCTCCAAAAATGAAACCAACAAAATAAGTATATAAAATTAATAAGAAAATGAAATAATTTTAGAAATAAATAAAATACAAAAAAATTAAAAATTAAAATTATAAAATTATAAAAAATTCGACATTGTGTCTTTTATCACTGTCTTGTATGTACAGTGATATTTTCTTCCATATATTCCCCCAGTGTCTTATTATTTTCATTTTATCTTCAAAGAAGATTTAGGATACAGAAAAGTCACATAAAGAATGTAGGGGACTCACATATACCCAACACCCTCCCTCATTTCTCCTCTCCCCTATTAATATTTTACAGGCTGAACAATTCTAATGCCCTAAAAATGCCCTACATTTCATCTATGCTATTCTTTCCTCCCCCTCCCATCAGAACCTATGGTAACCACTAAGTTTCAATTTTTGAAGAATAAGACTGATAGCTACTTGCAGTAACATTGAGGCCTTCACATATTGGTCTGTTTTCTTTTTTTTAGGCACTGCCTAATATTCTTAAGGGATTCTTGTCCCTCTAATTGACAAGTACTTCCCAGCATGGGAGTCTGACATTTTCTTGTTTATTGTGTTGGTCTCCACCCACTGATATAACAGACTATGACAAGTTGAACACTTATATATTTCATAGAACCCTGTCCCAGTTGCACCCTGTCCCACATACCCCCCCGCACATCTGACACCCTGCACCATTAACCCTCTTCGGACAAATTTTCCAAAAGGACATCCCCAAAATTGTAGTTTTAACCATAATCCTGCAAATCCCCAGAGTTCATCTGTTCCTTCCTCCAAACCAGTTCCTTGGATAGTCCAACTCAACACCCCCAACCTACTCACCCCTCACAGTCCAGTACCACCATACCCAACCCAATTTTCTAACCTATATCATTTTCCTTCTCCCTAAGAATCACATTTGAATATTTAGTAATGATCATTTCTATTTGTGATGAACTCTTTCAGGATTTGTTTGTTTGTGAATGTCTTAAATACCCCTACACTTTAAAAGATTATGTTACTGGATAGGTAATTATGGGCTTCCTGTTCTGTGTTTCTTTTTAACTTTAAATATTTCACTGCACTCTATTCTTATTTGCTTGTTATAATTGTCAGAGTTCTCTAGAGATACATAAAAAAGACATATTATATATGAAAATATTAAGATATTTATTATAAACATTTGCTCACACAACCCTGGGGATTGTCAAGTCTGAATTCCATTGGGTAGACAACAAATTGAAAGCTCAGTGAAAGTGACATTGAAATCCTAAGGAGGAAGGTACTTTCATAAATAGAGATAGAAATTCTTTCTGCACTCTGAAATCCTTAGTTCTTGCTTTAAGGCAAACAAATGATTAGATGAAGTGATTCTTCTCTTTGCTGAAGGCAATTTCATTTGTTAATTGCAGATATAATCAGCCATGGATGCAACAAACTGACTAATGTTTTAAATATCTCTATGAAATGCTTACAATAACAAACAGACCAGTGCTTGCTTGACCAAACAATGGACACCATATGCTAGACAAGTGGATGCATATAATTAACCACCCTTTTTCATTTTGGAACCCACACACATCTCCTTAAACCCTACTTATTTCTATATAAAGACAATATCAGTAATGTGTTTGTCTACAAAATTCAATTGTCTTGTTTACAACTGGAAACACAGTAACACTTTCCTCAAATGATGATGTATGTCCTTGGGTTATAGTCAATCTCACCCTTAATATCCTTCAAATTTCATATTATGAAACAGTTATTACAAATTTGTGATATGGTAAGGGGATAAGAGGGGGAAAACAAAGATATTTGCCTTATGAATATATGCAAACCATTAAAAAACAAGGAAAAATTTTTCATTACCATTACCTACCTATGCCAAGTGGTTGTAAGCTTTGTGACTCTCTTTTTGTTATAGGAAGGGTCAGATGAAGCTTCATTTTGAAATGAAATTTTCACATATCCCACACCATTGGATGCCTAGAAATGTTACTAAGGTAGAATTTTTGTTTAATTTATCTTCAATGATCTGACCTAGCTTAACAATGAATATAGAGTAGTAGCTACTTCTTGCTCATTAGATCCAATAAACATCATATACCAATATAATGGACCATTGTGATGTCTTGTGGAAGAGAAAGACAAGCAAGTTCTTGCAGACTGTATTACATCATGGGGATTGAAAATTGCTGTGCCCCTGAGGTAGGACAATTTTCTTGTCTTAACAATAGGGTGGGAAAGAAATGAAACTGTTTTCTGGTGGTGTTTAAAAAAGTATTTGCTGGATCAGTAACTGCTTTCTAGGCCCTTGGGAATGTCGTCAATTTTTTCAAGTCATCATGTCACATCTGGAACAGCAACTTTGATTAGAATCATTACCTCATGATGGTTTTGCTAATCCAATGTCATCTTCCAAGATCTCTCTATTTTCTGTGGAGGCCAAATAAGAGAGTTTAAAGGAGATGTGGTGGGAATCACTATCCTTGCATCATTCAAGTTCTTGATTTCTGGCACTAATATCTGAAATCCCTCCAGGAATGTGGAATTTATTTTGTTTAATATTTCGTTAGCTTGAAGGCTTTCCTACCATAGAAGTCCCTACTCTACACATCAGGGAAGCAATTGGAGGGTCTTTCAGTTGCTGAGTATGTATATTCCAATTATGTATTCTGGAACTGAAGTAAATATCCATTGATCACCTGGAGTTCAAAAGCTCTTTTCCTGATAGGGTGAATACAATGGCATTTCAGGTCTCCAGGAATTAATATCATTTGAGAGCCAGCAATTCTGAAAATGTCTGAACATTTTCATTTTCTCAATGACACCCATGTAAAAAGCCTTATATTCTTTTGGAAAAGATGTGATAAAGATTAATAGTGTAGAAGGATCTTTCCTTAAGAGGACTGCTTTTCTATTCATTCAAAGAATTTGGGGACTTTAAACTGTCTCAAGTCTAGGAATTGATTGAGAGTCTATGACTCTTTTTTGTTGTTGTTATTCAAGTTAAACTTTTTTTCACTTGAACTAGAACTCTTCTGCTTACACAGATCAAATAATAAATTAGTAGAATGCCCATCTCTTTTAGTTGTAGGTGCCATATAATAAACTATCCAATGCCATAGGTCTCTGCAAGTCAGACTATTCTGTCACCCACTGTGACTCTACCCTGTATTATGGTAGCCAAGCTCACATTGTATTTGATGATTAAGTACAAACTTGCCTCCTGCCAACAGAGGAACTGATCATTACTATTGTTTTTAAGGATCCAAGTTCAGTGGTAGTAATGTGACCCACAGTAATATCTGATCTACAAAGTGGATGACTCATAGTTCTTCAGGCAGATGGAACTGCACTATGAACAGAACTTAAATTTTAAAAAAATCCATTCTAAGAGCCCAATATTTCTAAGTGTGTAGATCTTTTAATCTACATTATACAAGAACAATGTTCCATTTTCAAATGGAAGTGGTAAGGATGAGATCATGTTAATAAAGGCCTTGAAGTCCCAATCAAGTTACAGGAGGAAATACCTCAAATGCCCATGTCCTCTACTTCTGTCACATTACCTTCTTTCTTTCAACTCACACCCATGGCCTCTTGGAGATTTTACTATTATTAGTTTACTGAGGAAGAGTGAACTTTGGCCTTATTTACAGACAGTTCTGGGTGATACACAGGCACCACACAAAACTAGACAACTGCAGCACTTCAACCTCTTTCTGGAATGTCCCCTGGGACAGTTTGAAGCTGGATGGATTCCAGAAAATCATGTCCTTAGAACTTATCCATTCCTGTGGGTATGAACTTACTGTAGGTAGAGATTTTGATTAGATTACTTTGGT
Organism: Tolypeutes matacus; assembly: GCA_026826555.1. Classification (NCBI taxonomy): domain Eukaryota; kingdom Metazoa; phylum Chordata; class Mammalia; order Cingulata; family Chlamyphoridae; genus Tolypeutes; species Tolypeutes matacus. Next base: position 1,061,604 of record JAKSZT010053994.1, read on the forward strand.
GGGACATGACTCAGGTTGGAGTCCTTTATAATTGGGATGAATCCAGAGAAAGAGACCGATGAGAAAAACTCACAAAAGCACAGGAGCAGTGAGTAACTCACATAGGCACAGAGAAAGACAGACACAGGAGCTGAGAGAATGTCTTAGGAAGCTACAACCGGAAGTACTGAAACCTAGAAGAGAAAGGGGAACAGCAGGTCCTGTCATCTGCCTTATCATGTGTTTTGACTTATGTCAACAGATTCCAGGCTGGAATTTCCATTAGTAGTCACTCTCCACTCCCTTTTCCTTCTTGTGTCTGGCAGCCACTTATCTATTTCTATCTCTATGGTTTTACCTATCATGGACATTGAGTGTAAGTGGAATAATGATATAAGTCATCTTGTATCACTGAGAATTATATCTGGCTTTTATAACTAACCATAATGTTTTCAAGGTTCACCCATATTGCAGCCATTCTGGATGGAGAAATTGCAGGGTAATGACAGGATAGTTAAAGAAACTGGGGGCTAATGACAGGATTTTACTTTTCATTTGGAATGTTCTGTATTTTTTGCTTTAAAAATATGCATGATTTATTTAACAGGATTATATGAGTATGAAATCAATTGTTATTTTATTATTTTCTCTGTGCATGCATATATATCTATATATATATGCAAACACAAATGTACACTTAATTTATTACTTACAAAATACTAAGAAAAAAATATACAAATATGCATTGTTTCTGAATACCAAGTAAACATAAATAGCTAAAGCAATAATAACTGTTATCCAAAAATAGATAAGCCATGAAAATCTGGTTCATTCTAAGGAACAAACTGATTTTTAGATAGGAAATTAAAGTTTTCATTAATTAAATTAAGAAATAAAAAATATATTTACCTTTAATAAAAGTGTACATGAAATAAAAAGGTGAAAATGACACATACTTCCAATAAAAGCAGATATAAGAAAAGTATAGTTGTTATTCAATATTATTCTGTTTCTTGTATAATTATAAATAAATATGTGAAATAAACATATAATCTGAAAAATAAAGGGGCAACATTTTCTTTCTTATTACATGATTATTATTGCATACCTGGAAAACTAAAAGTAACCTATAGAAACAATAACATAATTCTATAACAGACTAAAAAAATACACAAATAAGCAACTGTCATTTATATATAATTAGGCTACTAATATATCAGGAAGTTTGTACTATATGATGGAAGAAATTAGCATGATACACAGATAAAAAATTATTATATGAATTTTTTAGGGTGTTATAAGAACTATGCAGTATATTGTCCCAGATATAATTTGCATTGAAAAGTTAATGCTACTTAATTTCTAAACTCTGAGCTTTCTACTCATTGCATTGCTTTGTATTTTAGTTGCTTTTTAAACTTGAAAATCAATAATACAGCTCAGGAAATCTAACTGTTGCATTCATGGAGCAAACAGTTAATAAATTCACATCCTGAAATACTGGCAAAAGCCTTGCTCTACTTGAAAAACTTCATAAATCAATCATGCATAGCCTACCACCACTTAAGAATATGTAAATTATGTGGGTTTTATAGAATTCCAACAGCCTTCTTATCCAACATATGATACTGCACTACAATTTCATGTAGGAAAAAGCTATTCTTCCTCTAAGACAAGAAAAAAAGGAATAGAAAAATAAGTGAGAAGACAACAGATTAATGGGAACATATGAGGAACATATACTATTCTCAGCCATGTAGATGATAGGAAAGCCCACTGAGAATGACGACAATAGGCAGGGTGGTAAGGGCTAAAGTCAACTGGAGGAAAAGAAATTCTGGTCAAGAACTCAGTATTCAGAGGGCTAGGTACCCCAGGTAACTGAATAGGAAATTTGGCTAAAAACTCATGATATGGTGATTCTAGCAATGGAAGAAATTATAACAATGAGGTGGATCCAGTAGCCACTTGACACTTTTGGGGTAGGGAGGGGATGAGCATTTGAAATACAGGGGCTTCTTTGGGAGTTAGAGGTTGTCCTGAGTATCATTGTGGCAACGGATGTAGGCCATTTTAAATCAGCACACACCACTCAGAACTGAGTGGGAGAGAGTGTGGTCTATGGTGTGAACTGTGGTCTATGGTTGGTGGCAAGGCTCCAGGATGTGTAAGTTCATTGAGGGTGGTGGGCCACACTTGTGGGAGATGTTTGTGTGGGATGTGGTGGGAGGTGTGGGAGGTGGGCAACATGGGAATCCCAGTGGGTTCCGTGTAATATTTTGGGTAATCTAAGCACCTCTTAAAATATATGTATATATATATATATATAAATAACATTTTTGTAAGCAAATACACATATATGCATATATATTTATATATCATTTTGCAAATGTTTGTATGTATTGTGAGAATTTTTATTTTTACCCACAATAAAAAAATAAATAAATAAAAAATAAAAAAATAAAAAAAATAACAACTCATGATTCACTGTAACAACCTCTTAAAGCCATCAGTAGTTATAATGGAGAATCCACTGAGAAGGTACAAAATTCTAATGCATGTGAAATGCACATTTTACTGCACCATTCAAAGAGTTCCATTCTACTTCAAAGTGGTTGCTAAAATTAGGGTCAGTTTTTATCAAACAAAATATAATACAAGGGAAATATAAAGACTATTTAGTAGATTTTTGTTGTCTATACCCATTATAAATTGCCTAAATGTATTTATCTAAGATATTCAGGTCCTTTTATAATATTTGACTCTAAGTATCAGTGAATACTAATTATATTAAGTATTGAAAGATTATTTTAAAAGGATAAAATAAAATTACTTATACAAATATAAAGAAACACCCAAAATATTTTATTCAACTCTTTAATTAATGAGGGAGCCAGAAAGATATTACAATTCATTCAGAGGACAAATCAAATTATAACACATATAAGAGCATATAAAGAATGACAGAATGGATTTTCAACTAAATGTAAAATGCATCTATCTACTGAATAATCAATTGCATCACACCAGAATATAACTAATTTCATTTATTTGAAAAATAATTGTTTGCATTATTAATAGTTTTCTGCAACTTAAAGAAATGTAAAATAGCTCAAAAACAATAAAAAGCAAAGAAAACCCTGTACAATACATAGGATTCAGTAATTTTTTTTGCCAACTTTAAAGATTTTAACATTATTTCCAAAAGGAAGGGAGGTGGGATGAATTGAGGAAATGTTGCCTATTTCCTTTTCATACAAGAATTATGTTAGGCATTTTTAATCTACAAGATTTAATTGAATTCATTATTCAATTAATTCAGAATAATGAATCAATTAAAAAATTCACATGTAAATTGATATCAAATAATTGATCAATGGTAAATTGTTAATAAATGGTTGAGCTAATATTTGTATTCATACTGACTGCTCCAAAACCAATGCCTTTTATTACTACATATTGCAATGTAAACAAATGCAATATTCTATTAAGGTTGTATATATACTTTAGAGTTTAATCTAAATACAATTTCAAGTGGAAGATTTGGGATTGACAGCACCGTACAGTCACAAATCTAATTTTGAAATGTGGGTTTAAATTACTTCAGTAACAACTTTCTGAGGCTGATCTCATGTAATCTCAAATTTTGTGATAATGGGTGAGTGATAAAAAGTGATTTTACACCATTAAAAGAAAATATTAAATCACTTTAGTACATTCTAACATTGTTCACTTTATTTTTTAGGGAAATTGTTTAAGTTTACAGAGAAATGGAAAACTTCATCTCAGGGACTGCATTCTTCTTCAGGGGATTTTCTGAAGTTCAGGAGATCCAGTTTTTAAATGTACTGTTTTTGATAATTTGCCTAGCAACCCTACTAGGGAATAGTCTTGTCATCATTTTCATTAGTAAGGATCATTGGCTAACCACCCCCCCACACACACTATATATGACATTCTGAAGAACTTGTCCTTTCTGGATCTCTGCTTCAAGTTCCATCACTGTACACAAATACATTGCTAACTCTGTCACATCACAGAACCATCTCATCCTGGGTTGTATTTCACAGGTATTTTTCTTCTTCTTCTTTGACTCTAAAGATATAGTTTTCCTCACAGTGGTGTCCTATGACTGCTATGCTGCCACCTGGCACCTGTCTCAATAAGAAATCATCATGAACCATGGGGCTTATGTGAAGATGGCTGCTTCTTCATGGATCATTGTAAGTCTCAGTGCAAATTTTCACACATCTTCCACGTTCTCAATTTCTTTTTTGTAGGTCATTTTTTTTTCAGCTCTTCTGTGATGTCCCCCAATTCTGTTCCCGTAGTCATTGGGCTCAATTTTGTGTCAGATATTGTTATTTTGTCTTTATTGGTATTTCTTATATTAACATCTTCTCCTCCATGCTGAGTAGTCCAACAAGAGAAAGGAAGTCCAAAGCTTTCTCCACATGCTTGCCTCACCTCCTTGTTGTGATTGTTCTGTGTTTTTTGCTTATTTACACCCTCTTTCCTAATCTCCATCAGGCTTGGACTTCCTAGTGCCTGTGCCATGAAAGAAAAAAGAAGAGGAAGGATGTGGAGTGGGCAGAGAAGAAAGAAGTTTGGGGAGATTCAAATAGACCCCAACAGAAATTGGGAAATAGAATTTTGATCAATTACTGCAATGATGAGAAAGTACTATAGTAGTATTCTATCAAATATCTAATGTATTAGATATGTTTGAGGAAGGCAAAACAATAGATAAGAAATTTTTCTTTTCTACCTGTGAGAATTGCAGTTCTTCATAGTTTCTGGTTTAAGATCATTTCTCTATTCCTGATATATTGTTATATATTTCTTCCCATGATTATGTGATCATGAGACTTCCTAGCCTTGGACTACCCCAGTCACATTCAGCTTCTTCTATTAGATAATTTTAAACAAGATTTACCTTCCCATCATAGCACTTATTTGAGTTGTAATTTGACATTTGTTTCCATAAACCTTTGGTATATGTCCCATTCCATTACAAAACTGTATTATGCTTAAAGGCAGGAGCTATATCTACAATGACTAGCTTAGTGTAAGGCATAGAAGAGAGATTCAGAAGGTATTTACTTAATAAATGATTTGTAGGACAATATCACACATTTTCTTCCTCCCACAAAATTTTCCTTATTACCCTGATTATTAAAAGTTTTTAATATATTTTTACTGCCCATATTGGGTACATTTGTGCTGTGAAGCATTATATAAAAATAATTATACTGAAAGATAGTAAGCTTCTAAAGAGAAAGAATTACATGTTACATATTACATTTTCTGAAATTGATTTAAAATGAATCCATGAGCCCTGTTTAATTATTATGAATTTGTACTCATAATGTTTTGGGTTTTTTTAGGTGGTACTGGGGATTGAACCCAGGACCTCATACATGGGAAGCAGGTGCTCAACCACTGAGCTATATCTGCTCTCCCACAATAGTTGTTTTATTTAAACTTAATTGACTTTTAATTCATTCCAAAGAAATGGTTTTATCAAAACTTCTGTAATAATACTGACCTTTGCATGTTGCTGGTTTACATGATCATTAATTGTATTTTCATAGGGACAAAGAATAAATGAATTTGTGCAATAAATAGCAAGCATTTATCTTGTTGAATAAGTGTGTATGCATTTCTTGGGAAAAATGTATGAGTGAAATATATTGGCTTTTTTCCAGTTAGTTGTTATATATCATATAAGTGTTAATTGTGCAACAGCTGAACTGACCACACCACCTTCAAGAGGCCCTATTCTTTCTCCTTACAAGCTCCTTCATTATACTTAGTCTAGACTTGATTGAATTTGCCTTCAAAACAAAATAAATTTTGTTAACATTAGTTAACCATTGAAATAGTTTGTGATTTGCATTTGTAGGCTAGTTTTCCTATAAACGGGGACATTTGGAAACTAAAATGGTACTACTTGTATAATGGGCTCCAAAAATGCCCTATGTCCATATCTACAGAATTTGTCAACCTTATGGGAGAAAAGTAACCTTGAGGATCTGACTAAGAAAAAGGACCATGTTACAGAGTTATTATATTGGATTATCTAGGAGGCAAAAATCTAATCACTTAAGACCTTCAAAGCAGAAGAGCTTTTCCAACTCAAGACAGGGAACCAAAGACATCATAGTATGAGAATGGCTTGACTGGGCATTGCTTATTTGGAAGATGGAGGAAAGGGACCATTATCCAATGAAGGCAAGATAACTCTAGAAGCTGGTAAAAAGCAGGAGAACAGATTCTTCACTGGAGCCTCCAGAAAAGGAATACATCTCTTTAAAACCATTGTTTTTGCCATGTGAAACCCATGTCACACTTCTAATGTACAGAACTGTATATAAATTTGCATTATTATAAACTGTACTAGTTGTAATTTGTTATTAGCAAAAGAAAACTAATAAATTGTATATAATGTAAAGTTTCATTATCACTGTATCATGTTTATGCAGAAATGAATTTGGGATAGAGCTGAGAAGATAGGAATATTGTATTTATGCACCAGACACTAGAAACTCTATAATCACCCATTAGCTGTAGAATGGCAAAACTTTGACATAACCAAACAAGTAAATACTATAAACAACAAGATGAATGAATAATCTACCATGGTATAGAAAAATATGGGCAAATATCACAAATATAATATTGAGCAAAAGATGTGGGGCACAAAAGAGTTAACCTTGCATGTCACTAATTTTACAGGAAGATTAAACAATGGTTCAATGATACTAGAAGGCATGAAAACAGTCATTTTGGGCTTTATAAGTGAAAGGAGACATGAAAAGAGTTTCTGGAATGCTCTTCAGATCTAGTCCTTAATCTGGATGCTCTTAGTATGGATGAGATCAGTGTGTGAAAATACAGCATCTCCCAAGAGTGTAAACTCAAATCATGGGGAAGGGATGGAAATCACTGGGCTCCAGTGATAAGAAAACAATGTGCTAATTGGAAAAACCTGGAAATGAATGTACAGTGTTTTCTCATATGTCTCTGCAAGGAGTCCTTGCAAACCTTGGCAAATATCACTAGGATTAGGAAACCACAAGAAGTGGTTCTCAGAAAACAAACATTTTAGTGATACCCAGGGAGAAGTGAATACTAGATTAGAATGTAGAACCCCAATACAAACTGCAAATTAATTTCCACCATACCAACATACATTTTGTTCTAGTATTGAATTTCAGATTTACTCTGTTTTAAAGAAACACTTTAAAATGATTTTTACTAAAAATGAGATTGCTATGACAATACCCAGACCTGCTTCAACCATGTGGATGCTACTTGGGTTAATAAAGTACTAATATATTTGGCCACATATTCTTTTTCTTGATAATATATATACTTGCTTCAACAATAACAAACATAACTTTTGGTGGCTTACAATTTCCCATGTGGTAATAACTTACACATTATCAACCACTATTTTTTTCATAGAAATTAGAGGGACATTATGAGAACATAATTGTCTGTTGAGTATGTTGCTCAGTGTCATGGGGGCACAGCTATCCTGCTACATTTTCCATTATCTGAAGTAAGTCTCTATAATATGTGTTGTGTCTTTTCTATAACTTTATCTGTTTATTTGAGAAAAAAATAAAATAACATTTACTTAAGGAGAGTTTGGGATCTTTATTTTTATGTACCAATTGAAAAGAGGAAAGAATTGTTTGGGAAGGAAAATTTGTAAAGTGGAAATATTTTAACTGACCATATCTGCATTAAGACCAGGAACACCTCAAGAAAGGTCTAAAAAAGTCAAGTACTAATGTGAAAAATTTTATGACAATAATATGTGGAGTATGCTATTGATGTAGGAAATTATGGCATTCCAAGACACTTTTTTGCCAGATGTAAAGCTGGATTTAATATTGGAGAGTAAATAAAAGAAAGGTAGGTTATGTTTTGATAAATTAAAAGCATATGAGAAGTGAGAAAAACACAACACATAATTACAAATTCCAAGTTCTGGAAGTAATTGTATGTAAATGGATAATAAGTTATTCATAATAAAGAGGATGAAAAAGAAAATGATGGAAGTATGGCTTAGATCCTATGTAAATATACATTTTATTTTTTAAAGCCCAGTGTGCTTTTTTAAATTTATTTTATTTTTAAAGAAGCTTTAGATTACATAAATGTTACATTAAAACTGTAGGGGATTCCTATGTACCCCACACCCTTCTCCCTCCCACACTTTTCCACATTAACAGTATCTTTAATTAGTCTAGTACATTTGTTATGATTGATGAACACATATTGAAGCATTGCTACTAACGATGGACTGTACTTTACATTATACTTTACACACATCCAATTTTATAGGTTATGACAAAATGTATAATGGTCTGTATCTGTCATTGCAATGTCATGTAGAAATTCCAGTGTACCAAAAATGCCCCCATATTACACCTCTTCTTCCCTCTCATTCCCCTCAGAACAACTGGTGGCCATTGCCTTTATATCATAAAAGTACTTCCATTGCTAAAATAATAATAAGTCTATAATAGAATATAATAAATCTATTTTAGTCCATTGTTCATGCTAAATTCTCGAGGAATTTGGGATAGTGATGACCACTCTGCTTCTAATTGAGAAGGGGTTTAGATCCCATGGGGCAGAAGAATGGAAGATGTAGTTACAGACATTCTCTGTTCCTTGGGTTGTGTATTGACCATCATCTCCTTATTTGTTGTCCTGTGTGAGTCCAAAGAACTTAACAGTAGGTATTGCAACTCTGCTGAAATTCAAGGCTTAACTGGCACATGAACAGACCAAAGATGTAAGTCTCTGTGACATATATTTAACAGGGATAGTGCTGATTATAGTATCAAATAAAAGGAGCAGAACACTCATGTAGGGAAACCATAAATAAGTGTAACTCTGTTACACTGAGGAACATAATTTCCAAAGTAAGTTACACAGACAAGATACTGAGTTCCTGAGCTTGTATGCACTGCTTATATTTTCTAGAAGTCTTTAAAGCCCTTAGGAGTCCTGCTATTTGAAGTACTGTTTGCTGTGGCAGTCAATGAGATCCTGCTGAGGTGTGCATAAGTGTAACATCTGGAATGATATCCCAACACATTTTGAAATCTCTTAGCCAAAAAAACTCACTTGTATTTCATATTTCCACCTTTTGATCAAGGTCTTCTTCCAGATGAATTGATAGTTGGTGCTTGCTAATATTCCCTTATTGCCAGGGAGGCTCATCCATGGGAGATATGTCCCATATTTGGGGGAAGGTAGTGTGTTTATAATGCCGAGTTTGTCTTAGAGAGAGGCCACAATTGAGCAAAAAAGAGGCTTTCAGGATCTAACTCCTAGGCAATATATAATACTTAGCTAAGTTTCAAATTCAAAGAAAAGTTTCAAAAGTACAATCATCAATATCAAGGGCCTGTCTTAATGGTCTGTGTTCCTTCACTGGGCACTGTCCTTGTACTCAGGGGATTCTTGCTGATCTATTACAGAATGTAGCAAAACTCACCAGAATGGGAATTCGATATTCTTTTGGTTATTGTGTGGGTCTCCACATAAATGAGACAATGCCCTATGAACACCTGAATATACTAATGTGCCAAGAAACATGCCCCAGGTGCACTCCTCCCCACACAACCCACATTAATGACACCCAACATGAGTGATCCTCCCCTGCCACAGTTGTGACCCTTCTGTGATCCAAAAACTCTCTAAAAATGAAACCAACAAAATAACAAAACAAAATTAATAAGAAAATGAAACACTAGTAATATTAAAAATAACAAATAAAATACAAAAATAAAAATTTGAAATAAAATAAAAATTGTTGGACATTATGTCTTTCATCACTGTAAGATCTGTTGTCTTGTACATACTGTGAGAATTTCTTCTGTATGTTCCCCCAGTGTCTTCTTTTTTTCTTTTTCATTTTATCTTTAAAGAAGGTTTAGGTTACAGAAAAGTCACATAGAAATTATAGGAGATTCCCATATACCCAACACTCCCCGTTTTCCACTTCCATCTATATAACATTTTACATGGAGATGGTACATTTGTTACAATTGATATACAAATATTGAAACATTGCTAGTAACCATGGTAAATGGTATACATTATTGTTTACATTTTGCACCATACAATTTTATAAATTTTCATGAAATTTAAAATGGCCTGTGACCATTATTGCAAGACCTTGCAAAACAATTCTAATGTCATAAAATGCTATATGTTCCATATATTCTATTCATCCATCTCTCTCCCCTCAGAACCAATGGTAATCACTAAGTTTCAATTTTTAAAGAATAAGATTCATAGTTACTTGCAATAATATTGAGGGCTTGACACATCAGTCTGTTTCCTTTTATTAGGCACCTCCTATGTTCTTAAGTGATTCTTGTCTTTCTATTTGAGGACAAAGCAGTACTCCCAAGGATGGGAGTTAAATATTTTCTTTTTTACTGTGTAGGTTTCTATGCACTGATATATATATCACACTATGACAAGATGAACACTTACATATTCCAGAGAAGCATGCCCCAGGTGCACCCTATACGATATATCCCCCCAGACCCGATGCCCTGCACCAGTAACCACCCTACCATATTTGCCAAAACAACAATCCCACCATTGTAGTTTTAAACACAGACCTGAAAATCCCCAGAGTTTACCTGCTCCTCCTCAAACCGCTCCCCAGTTCCATGGATAGTCCAATCCTAACCCCAAATCTACTCCATCCCCCCTCAAAGACCAGCACTGCTGAGCCCACTTACAATATAGCACACTTTCATGCCCATCCACTGCCCAACCACACCTTTCAACCTTATCATATATTTTTCCCATATGGGCATTGGCTGTCTCCTATTAACCTATCTTCCAAACTCTAGCACTCTTGAATCTGCTCAGTTTGCTTAATTCATATTAGTAAGGTCATGTAATATTTGCCCTTCTGTTCCCAGCTTAATTCATTCAACATAAGATCTCCAAGATTCCTCCATGTTATCCCATGTGTTAATACTGCATTCCTTGTTACATGTGAGTAATATTCCATTGTATTTGTGTACCACAGTTTACTTATCCATTAATCTGTTGATGAACATTTGGGTTGCTTCCAACTTTTGGCAATAGTGAATAATGCTGTTATGAACATTGGTGTGGATATATCCATTCCTGTGGCTTCTTTCAATTCTTCTGGATATATACCCTGCAGTGGGATTTCTGAATCTTATAGAAGTTCTATATGTAGCTCCCTGAGGAACTTGAAAATGTCCTCCACAATGGCTGCAACATTCTACATTCCCACCAGCAGTGAATAAGTGTTCCCTTTCTTCCATATCCTTTCCAAAACTTGTAGTACTGTGTTTATTTTAAAGATTTCCTTAGTTTTTTTTAAATATATTTTTTATTTATTTTTGAAAGATAGATTACATAGAATGTTACATAAAGAAATATAAGGGATTCCCATATGCCCCACTCCCAACACCTCCCACTTTTCGCCACATTAACAACTTCTTTCATTAGTGTGGTACATTCATTGCAATTGGTGAATTCATTTTGGAGCATTGTCACTAAGGATGGATTATAGTTTTCATGGTAGTTTACACTGTCTCCCACTCAATTCTGTAGTTATGGCAGGATATATAATGGCCTGTAACTGTCATTGCAATATCATTTAAGACAACTCCAAATCCCAAAAAGGCCCCCATATTGCACCTCTTTTTCCCTCTTCCTGGCTTCAGTACCTCCAGTGGCCACTGTCTCCACATCAATGATATGGTTTCTTCCATTGATAGAATCACAATAAGTCTACAGTAGAATACCAATAAGTCCACTCTAGTCCATATTTTATTCCCCAATCCTGATGATTCTGGGATGGTGATGCCCATTCTACCTCTTATTGAGAGGGGATTTTGACCCCATATGGCTGATGGATGGTACTCTCTTGTTTGCAGTTGTAGACTCTCTCAGTTCCTTGATGTGGTGATTGTCCATCTTCACCACCTTGTTAGCTGCATTAGTTGAGTCCAATGAGCTGGGGAGTAGGGGTTGCAAATCTGGTGAGGCTCAGGGCCCAGCTGGCACATGGACAGAACAGAAATTCAAGTCTCTTTGGTGTATACCTACCAAATCCAGCACCAAATATAGGTTCAAATAGAAAGGACAGAAGAGGCATGTGTAGAGAAGTCACAAATGAGTCCAACTCTGTCACACTTGGGAACAAAAACTCCAAAGTAGGGCCCACTAGCAAGGCACCAAACTCCAGAGCTATCAGCCATGACTCCAGGACCCTCAGTAGCCTCACTAATTGTGGTAGTATCATCTTTGGCAGTCTATTAGATCCTGATGAGACATACATAAGCCTTACCTCTCTGATGACCTCCCAATTCACTTTGAAGTCTCTTAGCCATTGTGATTCTGTTTGCCAAGGGAACCCTGACTAATACAGCCATATAAGCTCATTTGTCTTTACCCTTTCCCCTTTTCATTCAAGGTCTTTTTCCAGTTGCATCACCAGCCAGTGCTTGGGAGTAATCCCTCGGTGCCAGGGATGCTGATCCCTGGGAGTCATGTGCCGTGGTGGGAGGAAGGTAATGCATTTATTTGCTGAGTTTGGCTTAGAGAGAGGCCATTTGAGCAACATGTAGGCTCTTAGGAGGTAACTCTTAAGCACCCTACAACACTAGTCTAAGTTGCAATTTCAAGAGCAAAGGCTCCTAAGCATAGTCATCAATATCAAGGGCCCATCAATGTATCATCCTTCTTCAATAGTCATTGCCCTTGTACTTGGGGGATTGTTGCTATTCCATTAGAGAATGTGGCAGAGCTCCCCAGGATAGGAATTCAATATTCTTTTGGTTATTGTGTAATTCTCTACCCACTGTGGCATTGCCCCATGAGCATTTGAACACATTTATGTAACTTATATGTATGCTCATGTGAACTGTCTCCCATGTATACCCACTCACTGATATCCCACATCAATGATAATCCCTGCCAGTGCTGTAAACCTTCTGTGATCCAAAACTTCTTCAAAAATGAAGTAAAAAATGTGGCCAAGTACAATTAATAGGGAAATCAAATAATAATGATAGGTTTATATATAAAAAATAAAATAGAGAATAATATAGAAAAAATAAAAATAAAAAATGAGGAAATTGAGATATAAAAAATAATGAAAAATATTTTTTAAAAATTTTTTGGCATTTTGCCTTTCATCACAATAATATCTGTTGCCTTGTATGTACAGCGATTTTCTTCCATTTCTTCCCCAGTGTTTTACTTTCTTTCATTTTGTCTTCAAAGAAGTTTTAGGTCATAGTAAAGTCACATACAGAATATAGGGGACTCCCATATAGCCACATCTTCCCCCTTTCCCCTCTTTCCATATTAATAACCATTTTATATCTGGATGGTACATTTGCTATAATTCATCTACAAATATTGAAACATAGCTACTAACCATAGTCAATGTTTTACATTATGGTATGTTTTAGACCATACACTTTGATAAATTTTTGATGAAATTTAACATGGCTGTATGCATCATTGGAAGATCATGCAGATCACTTCCATTTCCCCCTAAATACCCCCTCCTCTATCTATTATATTCCTCCCTCCCCTTCTCCTTGGTGTACACTGTGACTCCAAAGCATCACTCCTTGAAGGACAAGTTTCATAGTTACTTGCAACAACATTGAGGGCTTGACATACTGATCTCTCTTCCCTTATTAGGAACCACCCATGATCTCAAGCCACACCCGCCCCTCTGCTTGAGAACATATCTAGCCTCCCTGGGATGGGAGTCCAACTTCTTCCCACTCATTATATGGGTCTCCACCCATTGGTACAACACATTAAGACAAAATGATCCATTGCATAATCTATAGAAGACTGCCCTAGGTGCACCCTGTCCTAAATGTACACCAATTCAACACCTTAAACCAGTAACCTTTCCTTGTCATATTGACAAAATAGTTTTCTCAACATTGTAGTTTCAACCATGTACCTGACAGTCACCAGTTTTCATCTGCTCCTTCCCCCAGCCCTGCCCCCAGTTCCACGAACCATCCAACACATCTTCCTCACTGTAGACCATGTCAAGATTGCACCACCCAACCCAATACTATCACTACACCCCTGTGATATGCCTTCACTGCACAACTACACACTTCCACATTGTCATAGAATTTGCCCATATGGGAGTTGGCTCACTACCTTCTTCTCTCTTTCTTTTTCCTGTAAACCTATTTTCCACACTCTAGCTCTCTGAGTCTGCTCAATTTGCTTAACTCATCTAAGAGAGGTTATGTAATATTTGTCCTTCAATGTCTGGCTTGCTTCACTAAATGTAAGGTCCTCAAGATTCATTCATGTTGTCCCATGTGTTAGCACTGTATTTCTCCTCACAGCTGAGAAATATTCCATTGTATGTATATACCACATTTTGTTTATCCATTCATCTGTTGAGGCATTTGGGTTGAATCCAACTTTTAACAAGGGTGAATAATGCTCCTATGAATATTGGTGTGAATCTACCTTTTCCTATCCTTGCTTTCAATTCTTCTGGGTATATACCCAAAAGTGTAATTGCTGGATCATATGACTGATCTATAATTAGTTTTTTTAGGAACCATCAAACTGTCCTCCACAATGGATGGGTCATTCCACACTCACACCAGCAGTAGTTGAGGGTTCCCATTCCTCCCCATCCTCTCCAAAATCTTTAGTCCTCTTTTTTTTATGGCCACCACTCTGAGGGTAAGGTTATATCTCACTGTAGTTTTGATTTGCATTTCACCAATAGCTAGTGATGTTGACCATCTTTTTTATGTGCTTTTTAACTATTTGTATTTATTTTTGGAGAAGTGTCTGTTCAAATCAATTGCACATTTTTATATAGGTTGTTTGTTATTTTATTTTTGAGATATAGGATATCTCTCTGTGTGCTGGATGTTAGGCTCCTATCAGATATATGGTTACCAAATATTTTCTTCTATTGGGTAGGCTGTCTTTTCACTTTCTAGACAAACTCCTTTGAGGTGCAAAAGGTTTTAATTTTGAGGAGGTCCCATTAATATATTTTTTCTTTTGCTGCTCATGCTTTGTGTCTGAAGTTCATGAAGCCATTTCTTATTACAAGGTCCTGTTGACACTTCCCTACATTATCTTTGAAGTCTTTATGATCTTGGTTCTTACTTTTAGTTATTTGATCTCTCTTGACTTGATTTTTGTATAGGGTGGGAGATGATGTTCTTCTCTCATTTCTTTGGATATGGATGTCCAGTTCGCTAAGCACCATTTGTTGAAAAGGTCATTCTCTCCCAGTTGAGTGGACTTGGTGGCCTTGTCAAATACCAGATGACTGTATATGCGAGGATATATATCAGAACTCTTAGGTTCCATTAGTCAGTTTATTAATCCTAGGTCCAATATTATGCAGTTTTCACCACTGTAGCTTTGCAGTATGTTTTAAAGTCAGGTAGTGTGATTCCTCTGATTTCACTTTTTTTCAATATGTATTTGGCTTTTGGGGCCTCTTGCCCTTCCAAATAAATATCATAGTTAGTTTTTTAAATTCAGTAAAAAATTTTGCCTTGATTTTTAAAGGGATTGCATTAAATCTGTAGATCATTTGGGTAGGGTAGACATCTTAATGATGTTTAGTCTTCCCTGCCATGAACTGGGAACATTTTTACATTAATTTAAACTTCTTTGATTTCCCTTAACATTGCTGTGTAGTTTTCTATGTACAAGTCATTTACATCTTTAACATCTTTAGTTAAATGTATTCCTATGTATTTAATTATTTTAGTCGCTATTTTTTTCTTGATTTCCTCTTCAGATTGCTAATTATTGGTGAACAGAAATACTACTGATTTTTGTTTATTGATCTTATGAAGTGTGATTTTATTGAATGAATTTATATGATATAGAAGCTTTGTTGTAGATTTCTAGGGCTTTCTAGGTATAGGATCATGTCAAATGCAAATAGTGAAATTTGGACTTCTTCCTTTCCAATTTGGTAATCTTTTATATCCTTTTCTTGCCTAAGTGCTCAAGCAGGTACTTCTAATACAAGCTTAAATAGGAGCAGTGAGAGTGGGCCTCCTTGTCTTTTTCCTGGTGATAGAGGGAAAGCTTTTAGGGTTTCACCAATGTTTATGATGTTAACTGTGGGTTTTTCATATATATCCTTTATCATGTTGAGGATGTTTCCTTCTATTCCAATCCTTTGTAGTTTTTTAATCAGGAAAAGGTGCTGTATTTTATTGAGTGATTTTTTCTGTGTCTATAGAGATGACCTTGTGATTTTTTTCTTTCAATCTCTTTACGTGGTGGATTACACTGATTTTCTTTTGTTTAACCATTTTGAATAACAGGGATGAAACTCATTTGGTCATGGTGTATAACTCATTTAATATGTTGTTGAATACTGTTAGCAACTATTTTGTTGAGGATCTTAGCATTCAGATTTATTACAGAGATTGCTCTGGAATTTTCCTATCTTATGGTATCTTTTTTGGCTTTTGCTTTAGAGTAATGTTGGCATCACAGAATGAGTTACGTCATGTTCCTTCTACTTCTTTTTTTTTTTTTTTTTTTTGAAGAGGTTATGCAGGATTGGTGTTAGTTCTTTCCAGAATGTTTGGTAGAATTCAGCTGTGAAGCCATCTGGTCCTGGGCTCTTCTTAGTTGGGAAATTTTTGATAACTAATTCAATCTTGTTACTTGTGATTGGTCTGTTGAATTCATCAATTTCTTCTTATGTCAATGTAGGATGCTTTTGTGTTTCTAGGAATTTGTCCATTTCTTCTAAATTATCTTCCTTGTGGCAAACAATTTTTAAATGTATTCTCTTATGATACTGTTTATTTCTGTGGGGTCAGTGTTGATATCCCCTTCCTTGTTTCTTATTTTATGCATTTGCATCTATTCTCTTTTTTTCTTTGTTAGCCTAGATAAGGGTTTATCAACTTTATTGATCTTCTCGAAAAACCAGTTTTTGCTTTTGTTTATTTTTTCTATTGCTTTTTAAATGTTCTATTTCATTTAGTTCTGCTCTAATCTTTGTTTTTTCCTTCTTTCTACTTCCTTTGTGGTTATTTTGTTGCTTTTTTTCTAATTCCTCTAGGTGAGCAATTAAGTCTTCAATATTAGCTCTTTCTTCTTTTTTGATAGATGCATGTATGGCTATGAATTTCCCTCTCAGTACAGCTTTTACTGCATCTCATAGATTTTGATATATTGTGTTGGCATTTTCATTCATTTCAAGGTAGTTACTGATTTCTTTTTTAATTTCCTTCTTGACCCACTGTTTGTCTAAGATGTTGTTTAACATGTATATCTTTGCTCCTAATCTTGTTTACTGGCCCTTACTGATTTCCAGCTTCATTCCATTGTGGTCAAAGAAATTACTTTGTATAATAGCAAACTTTCTGAATTAATTGAGAGTTGTTCAATTAATCATAGTTTTGGCTTAGCATGTAGTCTATTTTGGAGAATGATCCATGTGCACTCAAGAAGAAAGTATATCCTGCTATTTTTGGTGTAGTGTTCTGTATATGTCTATCAGGTCCAGATCCTCTAATTTATCATTGAAAGTCTTTTTTTCTTTATTGATTCTCTGTCAAGATGTTCTGTCTAATGTTGATAATTGTGTATTAAAGTCCCCCACTATAATTGTAGAGGCAGCTATTTTTTCACTTAACTTCCCAAAGTTTACTTTACCTCATGTACTTTGTGATGCCCTGCTTAGCTGCTTAAATATTAATGATTTTTTTCTTCATGAAAGATTGCCTCTTTTACTATTATATAGTGTCCATCATTGCCTCTTAAAATAATTTTGCATTCAAAGTCTATTTTGTCTGATATTAGAATAGATTCCCCTACCCTTTTTTGGTTGTTGTTTGCTTGTAAAATTGATTTTCAGCCATTCACTTTCTGTCTCCTTGAATCCATGGGTCTAAGGTGCATTTCTTGTAGACAGCATATAGTTGGATCATATTTCCTTATCTATTCTGCCAATCTGTGTCTCCTTACTGGTGAGTTTAACCCATTAACATTCAGTGTTATTACTGTCAAAGAATTACTTACATTAGCCACGCTTTCTTTAAGTTTATGTATGCTTTATAATTCTTTTATTTCTCTCTCTCTCCCTTTTTTTATTTTTTCTTACACTGTCCTCCAAATGTCTCTCTACTGTTTTTTTCCCTTTCAACCTGCAGCCTTCCCTTTAGTATTTCTTGAAGAGTAGGTTTTTCATTGGCATACTCTCCTAATTTCTGTTTATCAGAGAATGTTTTGAATTCTCCAGCATTTTGGAATGCCAGCTTTGCTGGAAAGAGAATTCTTGGCTGAAAGTTTTTTTTTCTTTTTTTTTTTTTCTCATAGCACCTTGAATATTTCATATCGCTGCCTTCCTGCCTCCATAGTTTCAGATGAAAGATCAGTAATTAGGCTTATTGAGCTTCCTTGTAAGTGATGGTTCTGTTTTCTCTTGCTGCTTTCAGTATTCTCTCTTTGTCTTGAGCATTAGACAATTTGACCAGTGTGTGTCTTAGTGTAGGCCTGTTGGGACTTTTACTGTTTGGGGTGCACTGTGCTTCCTGGACATGTACATCCATCTTGCTCTATAAGGTTGGAAAGTTTTCAGCTCTAATTTCCTCAAACACTCATTCTGTCCCCTTTTCCTTCTCTTCTACTTCTGGGATCTCTATAATATGTATGTTTGTGTGTTTTGTGTTGTCATTCAAATCCAAAAGTCCATGCTGGATTTTTTCTATCTTTTTAGCTAACTGCTCTACTATCTGTTTTATTTCAAATGTACTGCCTCCCACATCACTAATTCTTTCCACTGCCTGTTCAAATCTGCTCTTATGTATTTCCAGTGTATTCTTGATTTCTTGCATTGTGGCTTTCAGCATCAAACATATCCATTACCTTTTTACATGTGTTTACAAATTCTTCAGTATGTTCTCCCACTGTCTTCCTAATATCTTTAATCTCTTCTTTCACTTCATTAATTGGTTCCTGATATTTGTTTGTACAGCTTTGATTAGTTTTTCCATGTTCTGCATCTCCTCATTTTTTTTAGTTTGTTCATTGAACTGATCCATGTCTTCCAGTTTCTTAGTATGGTTTATAATTTTTATTGGTGTTTAGGTATCTCTTTATCTTGGTGAGTTTATTCAGTTGATTAGTTTCTGTCTCTGCTAAGATTTTATTTAGTTGCTATTTTTTTGTGTGTGGTAACTTTTCTCTATAACACTTTGTTCCTCTTTTTCTATTTCCTTGTTCTTTATCTGTTGCCTTGAAGGCAAAATTAGGGCCAGGGTAAGCTAAAGAGGGAAGAATAGAAAAAGGATAATAATAATAGTAAAATGTAGAAGAGGAGCCATATAAGACCTGGGTAAATGAATAATTAACTCATGTAAGAAATGCAGAGGAATAAGTTTAAAGAAGTAGGGTGCAAATAATAAAATGAAAAATTGAATAGAGAAAAATATCTGGAATGAATTAAATGGTTAGAATTATAAGAAATGAGGTAAAGAGAAAAGAAAATGCAATAATGAAAAAAGTTAAAAACAGAAAGAAAACAGAGAACAGAGGAGATAGAAATAAAAACAAGAAAAATGAAAATTAAACAAAGAGAGAAGGAATGGAAGAACAAAAACAGAAAGCAGACTATAAGGAGATGAAGGAAGGAAAAGAAATAGCATAAGTAGAGCAAACATGTTTGCAAAAAAGGGAACAAAAATAGGGGGAAACATAATAAATAAGAAATAAAACAGAAGCACCCAATTTAAAAAAATGGGGAGGTGGTGAAAGAGGGAAAAAAGAACAAAAAAGTAACCCTCAAGCAAGCAACCCAATAAAAACTTAGGAAAAGCAGTCTTCCCTCTTAGGCCCCTGAGGAGCTTCTCAGGCTACAGGTGTTCATCAATCAATTTCCTTCAACCTGTCCTCTGCAGGTTTGGAATTGGCTTTTGGCAAGTGAACTGTTAAATTTTCAAAAAAGGAACTTTTTAAAGAAAAGTAAGAGACCCAACCAAAGCTAATATGAAATTAATATCTATGTGTTCCCTGTCCTAAATTATCAGCTGGGTGTTTGATAACCCACTAGATCACTACTCTACGAAGAGCCAGGAATCAAACCAGGGACCTTGTACATTCAAAGCGGAGAGTCCTCCACTGAGCTAAATTTCTCTTTGCGTCAGTTATTTTGAGAGCTATCCAGTCACTTTCTCTAGGGCAAGTTTGAATCTTTACAATTGGGTAGATTCCTGCTAATTAGGAGTCTGTCTGTCTCTGCCTCCTTTCTATTCTTATTGCTTTCTCTCCCTGTGCAGCAGGACACAATAGCCTGTGTGATTGGATCCTCCCTCAGCTCTCATGGTCAGGCTGAATTCCCTTCTGAAATTCAAGTGGGATCCTGGTAGCCATATTCACCAGAGAAATGACTGTCAACCCTCTTCCAGACCTCCTTCTCCTCCCAGGGTACCCTACATAAGCCCTTGGAAGGTTTTTAAGGGCTTCCCTACTGCCCAGCTACCTTGGGGGAGTTGGAATTTTGATAATTTTCAGGACAGTCAATTGTCTGACTCCACCCTTTACCAGCCCAAGTTCCTCTCTCCCAGGTTGGCTAGGTAAATCAGGCTGTGTAAGCAGATTTGCCTCTCCCTTTTTTCTGGAGCCACACCCTTGACAGCAGGTATGCTCCTTAAAGTTCAATCAGGGTCCAGATAACCAAATTCACAAAAGGAAAGCTCTCTCCACCCTTTGCCAGAACCCTCTTACTCCTGGAGTATGCTCCCTACTGCTCAGTGGTTGGAGGGAGTCAGGGCTCATGGTTTTTGCCTTGAGAGTTGAGCTTAGCTGCCCACCGTTTCCAGCCATGAGAGCAAAAAACTCATGATTTTTCCTTGGGCTTTTTATCTCTTTGTCCAGTTCCCTCCAGACATTGCCGTGAAGCCTCCTGCTCTGTGGATTCCCAAAACAGCTCACTTAGTATCTTGTCCTTTCTCAGCCATTTTTTTGTGAGAGAGATGGTGAGTGCCTACTTAAACCAATGTCATCTTGCTGAATCCCTCTGATTTTATTTTAAATAATGACCAGTCTAATATGTATAAGATGATATCTCATTGTAGTTTTGACTTGCATTTCCTAGTAGTTTGTGATGTTGAACATCTTTTCATGTGGTTTTATAGCCATTAGTATTTCATCTTTGGAGAAGTGTCTATTCAAATCTCTTGCCCATTTTTTAAATGAGTTGTTTGTCTTTTTTATTTGTGAAATGTACATTTTTAAAATATGCACTGGATAATAAGCCCTTATTGGATGGATGATTACCAAATATTTTCTCCCAATGCTTAGGCTGGCTTTTCCCTTTCTTGAAAAACCCCTTTGAAGCACAAAAGATTTTTATTTTGAGGAGTTCACATTTATATATTTTTTCTTTTGTTGGTCATGCTTTGGATGTAAAATTTATAAAAATAATTTCCTACTACAAGATCTCATAGATGTTTCATACAATATCTTCGAGGAGCTTTATGAATTTGGCTTTCATATTTAGATCTTCAATCCATATTGAGTTAAGCTTTTATAATTTTTATAATACTTATATATAATTTTTTGTAGGACACAGGATGGTGATCCTCATTCTTTTAGGTATAGACATCCAGTTTTTTAAGCATCATTTGTTGAAGAGGCTATTTTCTCTCTGTTGAGTGGGCTTGGTGGTGTTGCGGAATATCAAATGACTTTATATGTGAGGTTCTATATCAGAACTTTCAATTATGTTCCTTGGTTAGTCTATCTTTGTGCCTATATCATACAGTTTCTTTTTTTAACTTAGTGAACTCTGAAAAAAGTATTTTTATTAGTTTTGAATATTATGTAAAATGCATGCTTTATTGAGAGCTATGTATTTATGTTGACTTGAAATAATCAATGTTAAAACACAGAATTCATTTACTTAACTGTGAAACACATTCTTGCTTAGTTTAGAAAGCTGAGTAAAATACATGAAATTACAATAAATTTAGTGCTATGTACTCATATTGACTTACAAGCAATGTTAAAACACAGAAGAAACTTAGTGAACTTTTTTTCCACCTTTTTTATTTTTAAAGGATACTTTGATTACATAAATGTTACAGAGAATATCTAGGGGATCCCATATGCCCTACTCTCCACTCCTTCATCATTTTCCCACATTCACAACATCTTTCATCAGTGTGGTACATTCATTGCAATTGATAAACACATTTTGGAGCATTGCCACTAAGCATGGATTATATTTTACATTGTAGTTTACACTCTCTCTCATTTGACTCTGTAGGTTATGGCTGATATATAATGGTCTGTATCTGTCATTGTAATGACATTCAAATGATTCCCAATGCCCAAAAAGTCAGCTATTACAACTATTTTTCTCTTTCACTAACCACAGAACATCTGTGGGTCTCTGCTTCCATTACAAAAATCACAATAAGTCTATAGTAGAATACTAGTAAGTTATTTTAGTCCATGGTTTGTTTCTCAATCTTGAGGGCTCTGGGATGGTGATGCCCATTCCATCATTAATGAGGGAATCTTTGATCCCATATATCTGATGAATGAAACTGACTTGCTTACAGTTGTAAGCACTCTTGGTTCCCTGGTATGTTGTTTGTCCATCATCTCCTCCCCATTAGTTGTCCTGAGTGAGTCCATTGAACTGGAAAGTAGGTGTGGCAACTCCATTGAGATTCAGGGTTCAACTGGAAAATGGACAGCCCACAGATTTAAGTCTCTTGGATGTACACCTACCAACTCTAGTACTAATTATAGGTTCAAATAGAAGGACAGAAGAGTCATGCATAGGGAAACCACTGCTGAGTCTAACTCTGTCACACTGGGGAGCATAAATACTACATTAGGGCCCAGTGGCAAGGGGCCAAATTCCTGAGCTACCTGCCCTGATTATTGTGTCTGGATGCCTCCATATCCCAGAGGAGCTTCACTGTTTGAAACAGTATCTACTTTGGCTGTCAATGAGATCCTGTTGAGATGTGCAATAGTGCTACATCTGGGATGGCCTCCCAACTCACTTTGAATTCTCTTAGCCATAAAAACACATTTATCTTTAGCTTTTCCATCTTTTTGTCATGGTCTTTTTATTTCCAAATGCATTCTTGGTAGCAATCCCTCAATGCCAGTAAGGCTCACCCCTGGAAGACATGTCCTAAGGTGGGGGGAAGTTGGTGCCTTTATATACTGAGTTCAACTTAGAGAGAGGCCATATTTAAACAACAAGGAGGATCCCAGTAGGTAATTCTTAGGCAAGCTACATCACTAGGCTAAGTTTCCATTCAAAAGCAAAGGCTCATGAGCATAGTCATCAATGGAACGGGGAGAGGGTTGGGGTAGCGAGCAGGTGAATATTGGGGATTGGTGGGTATGTGGTTGAAATTACAATGTAGAGAATGTTCATTTGGCAATATGACAAGGAAAGGTTACTGGTTTAGAGTGTTGGATGGGGAACATTTGGGCCAGGGTGCTACTGAAGCAGGCTTCTAGGGAGCATGCGAGTGATCATTTTGGCATAGTGTGTTGCATTACTGGGTGGAGACCCACATAATGAGTGGGAAGGAGTTGGACTCCCATCCTAGGACAGCCCACTACGTTCTCAAACAGAGGGACAGGAGTCACTTGAGAGCATCGGTGGTGCCTAATAGGTGAGGAGAGACCAGTGTGTCAAGCCCTCAGTGAAGATGCAAATAAATATTAATCTTCTCCTTCAAGGAGTGATACCATACAGTTTTGACCACAGTAACTTTGCAGTATGTTTTAATGTCAGGTAGTGTGAGTCCTCCAATTACATTTTTCTTTTTCAATATGTCTTTTTCTATTCAGGGCCACTTGCCTTTCCAAATAAATTTAATAATGAGCTTTTCCAACTCAGCAAAAACATGCTATTGTAGTTTTTATTGGGCTTATGTTTATTGGGATTGTGGGAATCAATTTGAGTAAGACACATCCTAATGATGTTTGGTCTTCCAATCCATGAACAGGGAATATTTTCCAATTATATAGGTCTTCTTTGATTTCCTTTACCCAGGTGGAATAAAATTTGAGATTAAGAAGCCAGCAAAGATGCTGCCTAGTGCTAGTCATTTGATATGTATTAATCTTTTACATCTTTAGTTAAGTTTATCCCTAAATATTTAACTTTTTATTGATTCTTGTAAATGGAATTTTCTTTCCTGATTTCTTCCTCAGATTTCTTATTATTGGTGTACAGAAATGCTACTGAATTTGCATGCAGATATAATACCCTTCCAATTACTGAATTCATTTATCAGTTCTAGAATCTTTGTTGTAGGTTTCTCAGGGATTTCTACATATAAGAACATGTCATCTGCAAATAGTGAAATTTTTACTTCTTCCTTTTCAATTTGGATGCCTTTTATATCTTTTACTTCCCTAAGTGCTCAAGCAAGTGCTTCTTACACAATGTTCAATAATGGTGACAGTGGGCATTCTTGACTTTTTCCAGATCTTAGCAGGAAAACCTTTAGCATGTCACTAGTGAATATGATATTAGGTGTGGATTTTTCATATATACCCTTTATCATGTTTAGGAATTTTCCTACTATTTATATCTTTGAAATGTTTTTATCTAGAAATGGTTCAGTATTTTTTTCAAATGCTTTTTCTGCATCAATACAGATGATCATGTGAATTTTTTGTGTTCAGTCTTTTAATGTGCTCTGTTATGTTGATTGATTTTCTTATGTTGAAACAGCCTTGCAGGCCAGGGATGAAACCCACTTGGTTATGGTGTATAATCCATTGATGTGTTGTTGAATATGATTACGAAGTATTTTGTTGAGGATTTGAGCATCCAGATTCATTAGAGAGATTGGTCTGTAGTTTTCCTTTCTTGTGCTGTCTTTATGTGGCTTTGGTATTAGATTATTTTTGGCATCATAGAATGAGTAAGGCAATATTTCCTCTATTTCTATTTTTTTGAAGAGTTTAAGGAGGATTGGTATTAGTTCTTTCCATTATGATTGATAGAACTTACCTGTGAGGCCATATGGTCCTGAGCTCTTCTCACTTGGGTGAGTTTTGATGACTAACTAAATATCATTAATTGTAATGGTCTGTTGAGTTTATCAATTTCTTCTTTCATCAATGTAGGCTGCTTGTTTCTTTCTAGAAATTTGTCCCTTTCATCTAAGCTATCCATCTTTTTGTCATGTAATTTTTCAAATCATTCTTCTATGATATTCTTTATTTATGTGGGATCAGTGGTGATATCCACTTCGTCATTTCTTATTTTATGGACTCTATTTTTCCTTTGTTTTTCTAGATAAGAGTTTTTCAAATTAGTTAATCTTGATTAAGAACCAGCTTTTCGTTTTGTTAAAGGCTTTCTGATTTTGAATGTCACTTAATTCTGCTCTAATCTTTGTTATTTCCTTTTTCTACTTGCTTTGGGATTAGTTTGTAGTGGGTTTATTTTTGCATTATTTTTGCCTTATTAATTTTTTAATATACTTTTTTATTTTTATTTATTCAAAGAAACTTAGATTACATAAATGTTACACACAAAAATAGGGGATTCCCATATACCCTGCTCATCAGCTCCCACACATTTTCTCACATCAGCAACACCCTTCATTAGTGTGGTACATTTGTCAAAATTGATGAACATATCTTGGGGCATTGCCATTAATGATTATTATAGTTTACATTATAATTAACTGTCTCTACTGCACATTTTTGCAAGTTATTACATGATACACAATGGCCTGTATCTGTCATTGAAATGTTATTCATGATAATTCCCACATTGCAAAAATGCCCCTAAATTACACATATTTTTCTCTCTCCCTTCCTTCAGAACCTCCAGTGGCCATTGCCTCCATATCCATGATAAAAGTTCTTCCATTGCTAAGGTGAAAACAAGTCTACAGTAGAAAAACTGTAAGTCTACTCTAGTCCATCATCCATTCCCCAATTCTGAGAACCCTGCAATGGTGATGCCCACTCAACCTCCAATTGAGAGGGAGCTTAGTTCATATGGGGAAAATGGATGGGAATTTCTTGCTTGCAATTACAGACTTTTTTTATTGAGATGATCGTTGATATTCATCTTCTCCTTGTTAGATGTACTGGGAGAGTCCAATGAAGTGGAGAGTAGGTGTTGCAAGTCTGTTGAGATTCAGGTACCAACTGGTACATGGACAGCCCAAAGATTTAAGTCTCTTGGACAGACAACTACCAACTCTAGTACTAACTATATGTTCACAGGGAGGGGCAGGGGAGACATGCACAAGGAAAATGCAACTGAGTCCAACTCTATCACACTGGGAAGCAAAAATTCCAATGGAGGGCCCACTGGCAAGTTGCCCAATTCCTGAGATGTCTTCATTGCCCACAGTATCTGGATGTCTCCAGAGCCTTCAGTAGCCCCACTATTTGAGGTAATATTTACTTTGACAGTCTATAAATTCCTGTAGCTATGTGCATAAGCATAACCACTGAAATGGCCACCCAGCTCACTTTAAAATCTCTTAGCCACATAAACACATTTGTCTTTACCCTTTCTCCCTTTTGATTAAAATCTTTTTCCAGTTGCATTGCTAGCTGGTGCTTTGTAGTAATCCCTTGGTGTCACAGAGGCTCATCCTCAGGAATCACATCCCATGCTGAGGGCAATGTAATGCATTTATACACTGAGTTTTGGCTTAGAGAGAGGTCACATTTGAGCAATAAGGAGGATCTCAGGAGGTAACAATTAGGCACCCTATAACACTATGCTGTTTCAATTTCAGAATTAAAGGCTCAAAAGTAGTCATCATAATCAAGGGCCCATCAATTGTCAGGCTCAAAAGTAGTCATCATAATCAAGGGCCCGTCAATTGTCCACCTCCATCACCAGTCTCTGCCCATTTACTCAGGGAATTTTTGCTATCACATTAGAGAATGTGGAAGAGCTCTCCGGGATGGCAATTTGGTATTTCTTTGGTTATTGTGTGGATCTCCACACACTGTGACAATGCCCCATGAACACTTGAGAACATCCATATGCCTTATTGGTATGCTTCAGGTGAACATCCTCCCATGCACCCCCCTGCTGTGACATCCCACACTGATGATCCAACTCTGCTATAGTTGTAACCCTTCTGTGATTCAAAACTTCTTCAAAATTGAAGCAAACAAATTAACCAAATACAATTAGTAGGAAAATGATATAATATTGTTTGTTTTAAAAACAAATAAAATACAAAAAAAAAAGAAGTTTGAAATAATGGAAAAAAAATTTAAGAAAATTTAACTGTATATCTTTCATCACTGTAAGATCTTTTGTCTTGCATGTGCAGTGACATTTGTTTCCATTTATTTGCCCAGAGTCTAATTTTTTTTTCGGTTTGTACAAAGAAGCTTTAAGTTTCAGAAAAGTCATGTACAGAATATAGGTGATTCCCATATACCCAACATCCTCTTCCTTTTCACATTTCCACTAATAATAATATTTTACATGTGAATATTACATTTATTACAACTTATGTACAAATATTGAAACATTGCTACTAATCATGGTCAATGATTTACATTGTGGTTTACATTTTGGAATGTCCAAATTTACAGATTTTAATGAAGTTTGATGTGGTCTTTATCCATCCTTGCAAGATCATGTAGAACAATTCCATCGCTCCAAAAATGTCCTGTGTTCCATCTATTCTAATCTTCTCTCCCTCTACCCTCCAGGCTCAGGGTTACCACCAAGATTAAATCATTAGAGGGTTAGATTCATAGTTACTTGCAACCACACTGACGGCTTGACATACTGACCTGTTCTCCCTTATTAGGCACTGCCTATGCTCTCAAGAGACTCCAGCCCCTCTATTTGAGATTATTTCAGGACTCCTGAGGATGGGAGGCCACATGTTCGTGCTCATTATGTGAGTATCCACCCCCTAATACAACACACTATGACAAGATGAACACTCACACTCCTTAGAAGCCTGCCCCAAGTACGAACATTCCCGGGTTCTCCCCACATCCAATACTTTAAACCAATTACCTTCCCCTGCCATATTTGCCAAAAGAACATTCCCAACATTGTAGTTTCAACCACATACCTGCAAATGTCCAGAGTTCACATGCTCCCTCTCCCAACTCTCCCCACAATTCCATGAACAGTTTAACCCACACTCCCCATCCTACCCCCTTTACAGACCAGCACGGTCCAGCTCAACAACATCACTGCATCACTATCACACCCATCCACTGCACAACTACACACTTCCACCTTACCATAGATTTTGCCCATATGGGCATTGACTCATAACCTTCTTCTCCATTTGTTTCTCCTGTAAACCTTTCTTTCAGACTCTGGCTCTGTGAGCCTGCTCATTTTGCTTAATTCACTGATCAAACAGTGGGATTGCTGGATCATATGGCTGTTCTGTAGTTAGCTTCCTGGGGAACTGCCAAACTGTCCTCCACAATGGCTAGTGCATTTTACATTCCCACCAGCAGTGAATGAGATTTCCTATTACTCCACATCCTCTCCTGCTCATGTGGATCTCTGTTTTTTTAATAGCCACCAGCCTAATAGGCAGTGATGTTGAGCATTTTTTATGTGCTTTTTAGCCACTTGCATTTCTTCTTGGGAGGAGTGTATATTCAAATCTCTTACCATTTTTAAAATGGGTTGTTTTTCTTTTTATGAGGTGTAGGATTTCTTTATATATGCTGGATAGTATGCTCCTATCGGATATATGTTAACCAATTATTTTCTCCCATTGAGTAGACTACCTTTTCACTTTCTTGACAAACTCCTTTGAGGTGGAAAAGTTTTTAATTTTGAGGAGTTCTATTCATGTATTTTTTCTTTCATTGCTCAGGTTAATGTTGAAATGTTTGTGAAACCATTTCCTAATACAAGATCCTTTAGATACTTTGATATATTATCTTCTAGGGGCTTTATGGTCTTGGCTCTTATATTTATAACTGATCCACCATAAGTTAATTTTTGTATAAGGTGTGAGGTGATATTCCTCTCTTATTCTTTTGATATGTATATCCAGTTCTGCAAGCTCCCAGTTGAAGGGGCCATTCTCTCCCAGTTGAATGGGCTTGGTGGCCTTGTTGAATATCAGGTGACTGTATATGTGGGGATCTGTATCAGAACTCTCAAATCATTTTCATCAGTCAGTTTGTCTATCCTTGTGCCAATACCATGCAATTTTGGCCACTGTAGACTTTTAGTATGTTTTGAAGTCTGGTAGTGTGATTTCTGCAATTTCATTTCTCTTTTTCAGTATATCTTTGGCTATTCAAGGCCCCATTTCCTTCCAAATAAATTTCATAGCTTTTCCTAATTCAGTAAAAAAATGTCTGTGGTATTTTTTATTGGGATTGCATTAAATCTGTAAATCAATTTGGGTAGGATAGACTTCTTAGTGATGTTTAGTTTTCCTATCCATGAACAGGGTATATTCTTCCAATTATTTAGTCTTCTTTAGTTTCCTTTAACAGTTTTGTGTAATTTTCTATATATAAGTCTTTTACATCTTTAGTTAAATTTATTCCTAGGTATTTGAATCTTTTAACTGCTATTAAAATTGGGATATTTAAATTTATTTCCTCCTTAGATTACTCATTATTGGTGTACAGAAATGGTACTGATTTTTGCATATTGATTTTAAAACTTGCCAGATTAATGAATGAATTATAAGCTCTAAAAGCTTTGTTTTAGATTTATCAAAGCTTTCTATGTATATGATCACGTGGACTGCGAATAGAGTATTTATTACTTCTTCCTTTCCAATTGGGATTTTTAAAATATATTTTTTCCCTAAGTATTCTAACAAGTACTTCTAACACAATAGAAACTAAGAGTGGTGAAAGTTGGCACCCTTGTCTTGTTCCCAATCTTAGATTTTTGGATTTCACTATTGAACATGATGTTAGTTGTGGGTTTTTCATATATACCCTTTATCATGTTGAGGAAGTTTCCTTCAATTCCTCTTTTGTAGTGTTTTTATCAGGAAAGGGTGCTGTATTTTTTCAAATGTTTTAACTGCCTCTATAGAGATGATCATGTGAGGTTTTCTCTTTATCAATTTATGAGATGTATTACATCAATTTATTATCTTATGTTGAGCCATCAATGCATACCAGGAATGAAATCCACTTGGTCTTGGAATATAATTCACTTGATATTTTCTTCAATACGATTAGCAAGTATTTTGTTGAGGATTTTAGCATCTATGTTCATTAGTGTGTTTGGGGCATCATATAATGAGTTATATGGAGTCAACGTCATATATTCCAATTCTATTTTTGGAAGAATTTGAGCAGGATATGTGTTAGTTCTTTCTGGAATGTCTTGTGGAATTCTTCAGTGAAGCTGTTTAGTCCTGTGCTTTTCTTAGTTAGGAGGCTTTTGATGGATAATTTTATCTTGTTACTTTTGTTTGGTCTCTTTTTTTCATCAAGTTCTTCTTTTGTCAATGTAAGTTGTTTGTGTGCCTCTAGGAATTTGTATATTTCCCATAAGATATCTATTCTGTTGTCATACAATTTTTCAAAGTATCCTCTTATGATACCCTTTACTTGTGTGAGGTCAGTGGCAATATCGCCTTTTGCAATTCTTATTTTATATATTTGCATCTTTCTTAGCCTAGCTAAGGGTTTGTCAATTTTCTTAAACTTTTCAAAGAACCAGCTTTTGGTTTTGGTCTTTTTTTTCCTTGTGCTTTCTTATTTTCAATTTCACTTAGTTCTGCTCTAATTTTTGTTATTTCCTTCTTTCTCCTTGCTTTGGGGTTAGTTTGTTGTTCTTTTTCTAATTCCTCCAGATGTGCAGTTAGGACTCTCATTTTAGCTCATTCTTCTTTTTTTTTTTTTAATTTATTTTTATTGTGGGTAAAAATCAAAATTCTCAAAAAACATACAAACATTTGCAAAATGATACATAAATATATATGCATATATGTGTATTTGCTTACAAAAATGTTATTTATATATATATACATATATTTTAAGAGGTGCTTAGATTACCCAAAATATTACACGGAACCCACTGGGATTCCCATGTTTCCCACCTCCCACACCTCCCACCACATCCCACACAAACATCTCCCACAAGTGTGGCCCACCACCCTCAATGAACTTACACATCCTGGATCCTTGCCACCAACCATAGACCACAGTTCACACTGTAGACCACACTCTCTCCCACTCAGTTCTGAGTGGTGTGTGCTGATTTAAAATGGCCTACATCCGTTGCCACAACAGTACTCAGGACAACCTCCAACTCCCAAAGAAGCCCCTGTATTTCAACTGCTCATCCCCTCCCTACCCCAAAATTGTCAAGTGGCCACTGGCTCCACCTCATTGTTATAATTTCTTGCATTGCTAGAATCACCATATGTGAACAAGAGAATACCATCAAGTCCACTCTAGTCCATAGTTCTTCCCCCAATCCTGAGGGGACTGGGACAGTGATTTCCACTCCAACTCCAAATGAGAGAGGGCTTATATCCCATGGATATGGTGGGTGGGATGATCCTGCCTGCAGATGCAGGCCCTCTCCATTCCCTGGGGTGGCCATTGCCCATCGTTGTCTCCTAACCAGGTGACTTGGATGAGTCCATTGAGCTGTAGGGTAGGAGTTGCAGCTCCACCTAGATTTCATGCACACCTGGCACACAGGTAGGCAGGAGGCTCCAGTCTCTGGAA
Organism: Tolypeutes matacus; assembly: GCA_026826555.1. Taxonomy (NCBI): domain Eukaryota; kingdom Metazoa; phylum Chordata; class Mammalia; order Cingulata; family Chlamyphoridae; genus Tolypeutes; species Tolypeutes matacus. The sequence goes on from JAKSZT010053994.1 coordinate 1,093,341, forward strand.
GTACACCTAAAAACTCCACCATCACATGTAGGTTTGAATAGAAAGGACTGGTGCAGGGAGGACTTATTTGAGTCTAATTCTGTCACTCTCAGGAGCACGGATTCCAAAATAGAACCCACTTATAAGGCCTCAGTCTCTGGGGCTATCCCCCCTTATATAGGACCAGGGTGTCTCCGGAGCTCTCAGGAACCCCTCTGAGTGGGGTGACAGGCACTTAGATGTTCTATGAGCTCTACTGATGTGTGCGTAAGAGTTACCTCTGGGATGACCTCCCGACTCTCTTTGAAGTCTCTTAGCCACTTGAACTCATTTGTCTTTACAATTTCCCCCTTTTATTCAATGTCTTTTTCCAGTTGTGTTGCCAGTTGGCACTTGGTATTAATCCCTCATTGCCAGCGAGGCTCATCCCTGGGAGTAGTGTCCCACGTTGGGGGGAAGGTAATGCAATCATATGCTGAGTTTGGCTTAGAGAGAGGCCACATTTGAGCAACAAGGAGGCTCTCAGGTGGAAACCCTTAGGCACCCCACAACTGCAGGCTAAGTCTCATTTACAAGAGCAAAGACTCACAAGGGTAGTCATCAATAAAAAAAAACACATCAGTGGGTCATCCTATTTTGACAGGCACTGTCCCTACACTCAGAGGACTATTGTTGCTCCCTTGGAGACTGTGGGAGAGCTCTCCAGGCTAGGAATTCAGATTCCCTCATTTATTGTGTGATTATCCACCCAATGTGACCCTGCCCCATCCCCCGATCCTTTGAATGATTTTGTATATCTTTCATGTATATTTGGATGAACCAATCCCCACGAAACCCCCCCAGACACCCCCCCAATAATCCCCCGCAGTACCCATTGTAACCCTTCTGTGATCCAAATCCTCCATGAACATTTAGACCATGAAATAATCAAATACACTTACTAGGAAAAAGCAACAAGTGTGATAAGCTTACATGCAAGAGACAAACATAGGAAACTCAGGGGAAAAAAAAAAGAGAAGGAAAACATACAAATAATCAAACAAAGAACAAAACAAAATAAAATATAATTAGTGGATTGGGACATTAAAAAATGGGCAAAAAAGCAAAGGAAATGCCTTTAAAATATATATATATATATATTCATTTTCTTTTTTTCCTTTTTTACCTTCCCTTTATCACTGTGTTATCGGATGTCTGGTGTGCCATGACACCTTCCTCCTCTCAATCCCCATTTTCTCCCAATTTTTCATTTAATTTTCAAAGAAGTTTTAGGTCACAGCAAAGTCACACACGGAGTCCTGGAGACTCCCAGATACCAAACCACCTCCCCTTCCCCACCCCATATTAATTCCCCCCCTTTTTTTGGTTGATAGCATTTTTATAACTGTTATGGAGATAGCAAAATATAGCAACTAAACATTGTCAGTGATTTACAGTATAGTTTACAATTTACATGGTACAGTTTAATAAATTTGATGATATTTACCATGTCCTGTGTCCATTAATTGTAAGGTGAAGAAAAACCTTCCCCATGACCACCAAATAACCCATTATATCTTGACTGTTCCCTTCTCTCCAGCCCCCCAGGGCCTGTGATACCCCCCTCTCCCAAACCATAGGATGTCAAGATTCACAGTTACATGCCCTGGAGATTTGAACCAGCCCTTCCTAATCCATCCACCCCCCAGTGCTGAACCACCAAACCCAAGAACACCACCACTCATCTGCCCCATCCCCCAACATGCAACCACACTCTATCCCTTTACCATAGATTATGTCCATATGGGTGATGGCTCAAAGCCTGCTCTTCTCTTACTCTCCTTTGTTAACCTATCTTTCAGACAATGGTTCTCAGAGACTGCTCACTTTCCTCAGTTCAGATCAGTGAGGTCATATACTGTTCATCCTTCAGTGCCTGGCTTGCTTCACTCAATATAAGGTCTTCAAGATTCATCCACGTTATTCCATGTGTTAGCACTTTCTTCCTTCTTACAGCTGAGTAATATACCATTGTATGTATGTACCACATTTTGCTTATCCATTCATCTGTTGATGGGCACCGGGGCTGATTCCAACTTTTGGCAATGGTGAACAATGCCGCTATGAACATTGGTGTGTATATATCTGTTTGTATTTTTGTTTTCAGCTCTTCTGGGTATATACCCAGCAGTGGAATTGCTGGATCATATGGAAGATCTATTGCTAGTTTTCTGAGGAACCGCCAAACTGTCCTCCACAGTGGCTGGACCATACCGCAGTCCCACCAGCAGTGGATGAGGGTTCCTATTCTTCTACATCCTCTCCAACATTTAGTGTCTCCTGTTTTTTTAATAGCTGCCATTCTGATGGGTGTAAGATGGTATCTCATTGAAGTTTTGATTTGCATTTCACTGATAGCAAGTGATGTTGAGCATTTTTTCATGTGCTTTTTAGCCATTTGTATTTCTTCCTTGGAGAAGTGTCTTTTCAGGTCACATGCCCATTTTTTAAATGGGTTGTTTGTCCTTTTATTTTCGAGGTGTAGGATTTCTTTATATATGCAGGATATTAGGCTCCTATCAGATATATGGTTGCTGAATATTTTTTTCCCATTGGGTAGGCTGCCTTTTTATTTTCTTAATAACATCCTTAGAGGTGCAGTAGTTTTTAATTTTGAGGAGATCCCATTTATCAATTTTTTCTCTTGCTGCTCGTGCGTTGGCTGTGAAGTTCATGAAACCATTTCCTATTACAAGGTCCTGTAGATGCTTCCCTACATTATCTTCCAAGGTTTTTAGGAATTTGGCTCTTATATTTAGATCTTTGTCTGCTCTCAGCCTAATGCTGCTTCAGATCGGCTTATCTGCTCCCCAAAGCTATGGGGCAGTGCAGGCAGCCAGATCGATGTCTAAAAGTATAAAATACCCTTCCCTGTCTTCCAACAGAACTCTCCCTTTTTTGGGAAGTGTCCCTTTTTCCTGGCTCCACAGCGGCCTGGGTCTTATCCCTGGGTGGCTAGGGAAATCAGCTGCGTTTCCCGACCAAAATGCCCCCTCCGGTTCACCCGGCGCTGATTAGCTCGGTTGCTCTTTTCACACAAGTTCCAAGGGGCACCAGGCAGCCAGATCCCCAGAAAATAAAACTTTTTTGCCCCGCCCCCAGCTCCAAATGGCCGTTTTATTTAATTTTATTTATTTTTTCCCTAACTGCGGGTCTCAGCCGCCTGTACCAACCTCCACCGGCAGCCTCAAAACTCACGAATCTCCACCTTTAGGTCGACGCCGCCGATCCACTCAAATAGATGTCCCAAGCTTCTCACTCCACGCGTGCACAGCACAGATCCCCGGGCAGGACCCCGTCCACAATCCGCCTTGCTCTGGGAGCTTGCAGTGTGCACCCTCCTACACTAATGCCATCTTGGCCCTCACCATTCTTCTTTTTTAATAAAGGCATTTTTGGCTAAGAATTTCCCTCTCTGTACAGTTTTTGCTTTATACCATAGGTTTTGATATGTTGTGTTGTCTTTTTCATTCATTTCAAGGTTGTTACTTTTTTCTTTTGCAATTTCCTCCTTGACTTACTGTTTGTCTAGGAGTGTGCTGCTTAATTTCCATATCTTTGTGTCTAACCTACTTCTCTGGCCCTTAATGATTTCCAGCTTCATTCCAATTTGGTCATAGAAATTACTCTGTATAATTTCAATTTTTCTGAATTCATTGAGGGTTGTTCAGTGGCTTAGTATGTAGTCTGTCATGGAAAATGAGTGGTCCATGTGCACTTGAGAAGAATATCTATCCTACTGTATTTGGGTGTAATGTTCAGTATATGTCGATTAGGTACAGATTCTCTAATGTATTATTCAAAGTCTTTTTTCTTTGTTGATTCTATATCTAGATGCTCTGTCTAATGATGATATTGGTGAATTAAAGCCCCTCATTTATTTCTCCATATAATTTTTCCAGTTTTTGCCTCATATATTTTGTGGCACCCTGGTTAGGAGCATAAAAATTTATAGTTGTTCTTTCTTCTTGACAGATTACTCATTTTATTAACATATAGCAGCCTTCTTTGTAATTTGCAATAGTTTTCACTTAAAGTCTATTTTGTCCAATATTACTATAGCTACTTCCACTATGCTAATTTTGGTTATTGTTTGCTTGTAAAATTGTTTTGCAACCATTCACTTTTAGCTTCCTTGTATCCTTGGGTCTAAAGTGTGTTTCATATAAAAAGCATATAGATGGGTCATATTTCCTTATCCATTTAGTCAGTCTTTGACTCTTGACTGGTGAATTTAATCCATTAACATTCACTGTTACTATTGTCAAGACATTAATTACATTATCCATATTTTCTTTAGGTTTTTGTATGCTATATGGTGTTTTAATTTCTCTTTTTATCTTTTTAGTTTTTCTTCCACTCTCCTCCAGCTCTCTCTCATTTTTGAATGCCAGCTTTGCTGGATAGAGAATTTGGGGCAGGAAGTTTTTTTTCTTTTAATACCTTAAATATTCCATACTATTCCCTTCTTGCCTCCGTAGTTTCAGATAAGAAATCAGCACTTAATATTATTGAGATCTGCTTGAATGTAATGGATCATTTCTCCCTTGCTGCTTTCAGTATTCTCCTTTTTCCTGAACATTGGACAATTTGACCAGTATATATCTTGGAGTAGGCCTGTTAGACTTGATACCATTTGGGGTCTGCTGTGCTTCTTAGACCTATATATCCACCCCCCCTCAATAGAGTTGGGCAATTTTCAGCCATTATTTCCTCCAAAACACCTTCTGCCCCTTTCCCTTCTCTTCTCCCTCTGGAATGCTTATAAAGTGTATGTTTTTGCATTTCATGCTGTCATTCAAATTTCCAAGTCTCTGTTGTTTTCTTTCTATCTTTTCATCTATCAGTTCTACTTTCTTTTTGAATTCATATATACTGTCTTCCACATTGCTGATTCTTTCCTCTGCCTGTTCAAATCTGCTGTCATATACTTCCAGGGTATGTTTGATTTCTTGGATTGTACCATTCATCACCATCATATCCATTATCTTTGTATGTATGTTTAGAATTTCTTCAGTATGTTCTCCCAGTGTCTTCCTAATATCCTTAATCTCTTCCTTCACTTCATTATGTTTGATTGATGATATTTGCTTGGACAGCTCTGATTTGTTATTCCATGTTCTTCATTTCTTATTTTTAGTTTGTTCATTGGACACGGCCATATTTTGCTATTTCTTAGTATGGCTTGTAATTTTTTGTTGGAATCTAAGCATCTTTTTATCTTGATGGATTTACTCAGTTGGTTAGGTTCTCTCTTTAATCTAAGGTTTTATTTAATTGTAGTTTTTGTTATGTGGTAAGATTTCACATTGACATTTCATTCCTCTTATTCTACTTCCTTGCTGTTTTCTATGTTACATTGAAAAAAATTAGGACCAAAGAAAGGGAATGAGAAGGTAGAGAAACAGAATAGTTATAATTTTAATGGTAGAAGTAGGAAAGGAACCAAAAATTGCTTGGAAAATGAATAAATAAGATGAGGAAGAAATACAGAATAATAAAATTTAAAAAGTGGAATAGAAACAATGAAACAAGAAACAGAATAGAGAAAAAAATATATAGAATGTTTTCAAAGGTCAGAATGAATGGAAGAGAGAAAAGAATAAAGAAAAGCGAGAAAGAAAAAAAAACATAAAGGAAAGAAAACAGTGAAAAATGGAGAGAGAGATAGAGAGAGAGAAGTAAAAACAAGAAAATTTGAAGACCAAACAAAGAGAAGTGGAGTGACAGAACAACAGCAGAAAACAGAAAGTTGTAAAATGTGGGAAGGAGTGGCAAGAAGACATCATTTAAAAAGGGTGTTCACCTTCTCTCCCTCAAGGGACTTCTGAATGGCGGTAAGATCCTGCCTGACTGGTCTGTTTTGGGACCCCACAGAGTGGGAGGCTTCCAGGCATTGATCTGGGGGAGCTCAAGGTAAAACCATAAGTTTCTCGCTCCATGGTTGGAAATTGCAGACGTTACTATGCTATTTTTTAGAGATGATTATAGTAAATCTAACCTAGCCTTGCACTCTCTTTCAAAATTTATAATTTTTTTCAATCTACTTTTCTATTTATTTTACAGTTTTACAATAAAGGAATTTTTAACAGCTAAAAAGAGCCATTGATTATACATTTTGGATAAATCATGTGGTATGTGACTGCATCTCAATAAAACTATTTAATAAACAAATAAATAATTGTGCAAAAATAGCTGGAAATAGCAGCTATATACAGCAGGGAAAATTGAGAGATTGAGAGTGAAGAATTGTCTTTTTTGTTTGTCTGTTTTTTGTTTATTATTATTGAAATAATGAAAATGCTTTAATAATGATTAAAGTGAGGAATGCACAGCTATGTAATTACACCAAATACCATTATTCAACACTTTGGATAAATTGTATGCTTTATTAATATGTATCAATAAAACTGATTTGCTTACAAATAAAAAAAAATAAAATGTGGGAAAGAAAAGAAATAGCATAGGTAGGAAAAAATCAGTAACCAAGAAAAAGCAAAAATAAATGGGGAATCAAAGGAAGTGGGAACACAACAAACAAAAAACAATACAGCAGTCACTCATTTATAAAAAAGGAAAAAGAAAGAAAAAAATATTGAAAACAAAAAGAAACATGGAAAAACAGCCTTCCTTTTTAGATATCTGAGGATTTTCTCAGTCTGCTGGTGTTCATCAAACACCCTGCTGCCTGCTCTCTGCAGTTGTTGAACCAGGTTTTAGTGAGTAAAATAAGGAAAATAAAATAAAGAAACCTTAAAAAAATTAAGAAAAGTTAATATAAAGAGATTGCCTATATGTTCCCTCTTGTAAACTTTCACCTGGAAGCTTGATAACCCAGTGGATCACTTATCTAAGAAGAGCTGGGAATCAAACCAGGGACTTCATATATGTAAGAAAGGAATTCTTCTACTGAGGTAACCTGTCTCCTTAGGTTAGTTAGCCTCTCAGAATGCTATCTACCCCCTTTCCATCAGGCAGGTTAGATTCCTTGCATTTTTTGAGTCCTGCTGATTAGGTGCCTGTCCCTGCTTCCTCTCTAATCAAATTCATCTCTTTACCTGGGCAGCTGGGCATGACAGCCTGCCTGAAGAGACCACCCTCTCCTCTCCCTGTAGAGTCAGGGTCCCTTCTGATATTCAAAGGGGGTTCAGCTGGCCAAACTCACCATGAAGTAACCATTTTCCACCCTCCCAGGACCCTCATCTTCCAAAGGAATCTGCCCTCACACACTTCAGAGTAGGGAGAGAGAAGCTCTACCTAGGCTATTGCCCTGAGCGTGGGTTATATATGCTGCTTCCAGTCAAAGGGGTGAGCAACCCACTGTTTCCTTTTGGCTTTTTTATCTTTCCCATACCCTCCTCAATGGCTCAGAGTACATTCCCATTCTCTATATATCCAAAGCAGCTGGCAGGGAGGAAGATGTTTGCTCTCCTCTTAGATGTAATTTGCCAAGAGTTTTACCTTGCTTAATATCTCAGGGGTGAGGGAGCGGAGCCCTTCCTGGCAGCTTGGAGGTTTAATAACACACTATTTGCTGTTTTGGTTTCTTCATCTCTCTGTCCCTCACTCTCTTTGGCATTGTGAAATAGTGTCCTGGTCTGCTGTACTGCAAAGCAGGTCCCCAAGTCTGCCTTTGGATCTTTCTCCATTGATTTAAGGAGAACTGAGCCTTATCTGCCTAACCCAATGGCCATGTTCCCACAATCCCCTCTATTGTTCTTTTTCTAGTTCATCCAGATGTGCAGTTAAGTCTTTGATTTTAGCTCTTACAGTTTTTTTTAATGTAGGCATTTATGGCTATAAATTTCCCTCTGAGCATTACATTTGTTGCATATCATAGGTTTTGAAACACTGTGTCTTCATTTTCACTCATGTCAAGGTTGTTACTGATTTCTTTTGCAATTTCCTCCTTAATCGGCTGGTTGTCTAATTGTGTGTTGTTTAACTTCCATATCTTTCTGTATAATCTGGTTCATTGCCACTTACTGATTTCCAGTTTCATTTCATTGAGGTCAGAATTACTTTGTATAATTTCAGTCTTTCTGAATTTGTTGAGACTTGTTCTGTGGCTTAGCATGTGGTTTATCCTTGAGAATGTTCCATGAGCACTTGAGAAAAATGTTTTTTGGTGTAATGTTCTGTATGTGTCTGTTAGATCTAGATCTTCTAATGTATTATTCAAGGTGTCCATTTGTTTATTGACCATTAGTTGAGATGTTCTGTTTAATGGTGATAATGGTGTATTAAAGTCCCGCAGTATAATTGTAGTGGTTTTTATATCTCCAGTTAAGTTTTCCAAAGTTTCTCTCATGTATTTTGAGGCACCCAGGTTATGTGCATAAATGTTTATGATCATTCTTCTTTCTTTATATATATTTTATTAATATGTAGTTACCTTCTTTGTTTCTTAGAAGAGTTTTGCATTTAAAGTCTACTTTGTCTAATATTAGTATAGCTACTCCTACAGTATTTTGGTTTTTGTTTCTATGTAAAATTATTTTCCAACCATTCACTTGCAAACTTCTTGCATCCCTGGATCTAAGGTCAGTTTCATGTAGACAGCATATAGATGGGTGATATTCCATATCCATTCTGCCAGTATGTATCTCCTGATTGGAGAGTTTATTCCATTAGCATTCAATGTTATTACTGTCTAGGCATTACTTACATTTATCCATATTTTCTTTATGTTTATATACATTATGTTGTTTTTATTTCCCTTTTTATATTTCTAGTTAATGTTAGCAATAACCTTCCTTCCTAAACTCTCCTCCCATCCTCTCTATACTGTTTTTTTTCCACATGCAGAATTCCCTTTAGAATTTCTTGAACGGCAGGTTTCTTATTGACACACTCTCTTAATTTCCATTTATCTGTGAATATTTTGAATTCTCCCTCATTTTTAAATTTCAGATACAAAAATACTGGATACAGAATTCTTGGCTAAAAGTGTTTTTCTTTTAGCATCTTAATTATTTCATACCGCTTCCTTCTTGCCTCCGTGTTTTCAGATAAGAAATAAGTACTTAATCTCATCAAACTTCCCTTGTATGTGATGGAGTTCTTTTATCTTACATCTTTCTGTATTCACTCTTTGTCCTGAGCATTGGGCAATTTGATAAGTATATGTCTCAGTGTAGGACTCTTAAGATTTATATTATTTGGGGTGTGCTGCACTTCTTAGATATGTACATCCATGTATCTCAAAAGAGTTAGGAAATTTAGCCATTATTTCCTCTGACTGTCCTGTCCCCTTTCCCTTCTCTTCTTCCTTTGGGATGCCTAAAATGTGTATGTTTCTGCATTTCATTTTGTCTTTCAAGTCCTTAAGTCCCTGCTGGATTTTTTTCTATCTCTTTTATCTACCTGTTCTACTATCTCTCTGATTTCAGATGTATTGTCTTCAACATCACTGATTCTTTCCTTTGCCTATTCAAATCTGCTGTTATTTGCATCAAACAACAGCAGATTTGATTTCTTGGATTGTGCTGTTCATCACCATCATATTGTTATATTTTATGTATGTTTATGATTTCTTCATTATGTTCCCCCAGTGTCTACTTAATATCCTGTGTGTCTTCATTCATTTCATTATGTTGATTCATTGTATTTGTTTGGAATCCTTGATTAGTTGTTCCATGTCTTCTTCTCCTCCTGCCTTTTTAAGTTGTTCATTGGTTGAGCCATGTCTTTCTGTTTCTTAGTATGGCTTGCAATTTTTTGGTGGTGTCTAGGTAACTGTTTGTTTTGATGTGATTATTTGGTTGGTTAACTTTTTCTACTCTAGGGTATTTTTTGTGTGTGATATGCTTCCTTTTTGACCCTCAGTTCCTCTTATTCTATATCCTTACCACTGTGTTTGTTCCCCTGAAAAATGTGTTAGGATCAGATAAATGAAAGCTGGGATAAAAGAATAATAATAATAATAACAACAACAAGTAGAAGGGGAACTATACAAGAGGTAGGAAAATAAATAAGTAACATGAGTAAAATAAAAAAATATATAAAGGAATAAAAACAAAAAGTGGGATAGAAAAAAATGTGACAAGTAACAATATAGAAAAATAGAATAAATTAAAAGGTCTTAATAATGAGAAGACAGAAAAGAGAGAAAAATAATAATTAAAAAAAAGCAAAGACCAAACAGGAAGACATGGAATGAAAGTAAGGCAACAGAAGACAGAACATGGGAAAATGAATTAAAAAAAAGAAATATTTTACCTATTTTAAGTAGAAAAAAATAGGTAAAAGCAAAAAAAGAAACAAAGAAAGGGAAAAGAAAACAAACATAAAACAAAATAACAATTAAAAACCAGTAAATACAGTCTCCCCTCTTAAACTGCTGGAACCTCCTCAGGCTGCCAGTGTTCATAAATCATTCACCGTGTAGCCTTTCCTCTGCAGGTGAGGTACCCAGTTTTTGTGAATGAAATAAAGAATAAAAATGATTTAAAAAATTTAAAAATAGATTTAAAACAACAACAACTACAACAACAACAAAACACCTCAATCTATGCATTCCTTGTCTTAAGGTGCTGACTGGTTGCCTGGATTACTTGGTTGATCACTCTCTTGATCCCTTCTCTTAGGAGGTACCAGGAATCAAACCAGGTGCCTTGTACATGCATGACAGGAATTCCTACACTGAGCTACACCAACTCCACATGTTAAGTAGATTTCTGAAAGATTATCCTGCTCTTCCTCTCCCCATTTCCTCAGGCAAGTTGGGCTTCTAACTGTTTGCTGTAGCATGGCTAGTTAAATGCCTGTGTTTGCCCATTCAAAAACCTATCTCCTGTCTCTCCCAGGGCAGCTGGGTATGATAGCCTGCTTGATCAGATCTTCACTCCCCTCTCCCTGGAGCCACTTCAGTGCTAGCTAGGGTCTTTTTTGAGATACAAAGGAGTCTTAGGTGGGCAAACTCATTGAAAATTTACCACTCTTCACCCTCTATCAGACCCTTCTTCCCAGGTAAAATTTCTTCTCACTCAGTTGGCTGCAGTGAGTTAAGCATTTTACCGAGGTTATTTACCTTGAGGGTGGGATATATGTGCCTTTCCCAGCTATAGTACTTTTCTTTGGCTTCTTTGTTTCTCTGCCCTTCTCCCTCCTGGATGATGTATAGAACTTTTTTGTTCTACAGATCCCTATTGCAACTCCCTTGGGTAGGTTTCAGGTCTTTTTACATTGTTTTTTTTTTTTTTTTTTTTTTTTTGTAAGAGAGTTGAGCTCTGCTTACCTGTTCTGATGTCATCTTCCTGGAAGTCCCTCATACCATTTAATAATTACACAGTAGGTCAAAGTTAAAAAATGAAAATAATAGTAAAGAAAACTATTGTTCCAAATAACAAGAGTCAAATATTTTTTAAATTAAATGTGACATTTTAACCTTCTTCATATGCATTTCAATGGCATAAAATTTTTATGTATCATTACATTTATGTATGATATATAAAATACATTAAATTCATAGATGAAATTACATTACATTATGATACATATGAAGAAGCAATTTCCCACATATGAGGTACCAGGTTCAATCTCCAGCCCCAGTAACAAAACAAAGCAAAACAATTTGGAAGCCCACAAAGAATAATAGCAGAATTTATGGGAATGATAGACATGATCGATGAGATTAAAAATACATGAGGCACATGAGAACAAATTTTAATTTCTTGAAGACAGAATTAGTTATTTCAAATTGAAAACAACTGAATTGGAAATGACAGAAGAACAAAAAGAGAAAAGAATGGAAAACTTGAACAGATTCTTAGGTAATTGAATGACAATGAAAAATGCTCAAACACACATTATAATTGTGTTAGAAAGAGAAGAGAGTGGAAAAAAGGTAGAAAGAGTATTTGAGGAAATAATGACTAAAACCGTCCCAACACTTATCAAACACACAAATATCAATATCAAAGTCAGATCATGTACCCCAAACAGAGTAATTCTGAATAGACCTACCCATAGAAAACTGAGTATTCAGAATAAAAATAGAGATAAAGACTATATGCTTATTGTTTATATATGTTATTGTGAGTTATATACTTCAATAAATTTTAAATGAAAAAAAATAAGGATAAGGAGAGGATTCCTGAAAAAAGCAAGAGAAAATCATAGAATCACATAGCAGGGAAATTCAGTAAGATTAAGAGTTGACCTCTCATAAGAAACCATGGAGGTGAGAAGAAAGTGTTTTGATATTTTTAAGGCACTGAAAGAGAAAAACTGCCAGCCAAGAATTCTCTTTTGGGCAAAACTATCCTTCAAAAATGACAGTGAGCACAAAGTCTTCACAGAAAAACAAAAATTGATAGAAAAAGTTACCAAAAGACGAGAATTACCAGAGATACTAAAAGGAGTGCTGCAGCCTGAAAGGAATATAAAAAAGGCTGAGATATTGAGAAGGGCCTAGAAATGAAGATTAAGAAGGGCAAAGTAAAAGGTAAAAAGAGAAAAAAAGTAAAATATGACAACGGAAAGCCAAAGGACAGAATCGGTGAATTAAGTAATGACTTTACAGTAATAGCATTGATTGTTAATGACATGAACTCCCCAAAGAAAAGACATAGACTGATAGAATGGATAAAAATATGATCCATCTATATGCTTTCTAAAAGAGAATCACTTCAGATGAAAGGACATTAAATTTTAAAAGTGAAAGGATAAAAAAGGATATTTCATTCAAATAGTAAACAAAAAAGACCTGGAGAAGTGATATTATTATTGGAAAAATAGATTTTAAATGCAAAATTGATTAAAGAATGAAGAGTGTCATTATATATTAATAAAAGTGGAAATACACCATGAATAAAATAACTATACTAAATATTTATGCACCTAAACTGAGTGCTCCAGGATACATGAGGCACACACTTGCAAAACTGAAGGGATAAATAGAAGTTTATAAAATAATAGTCAGAGGTTGAATAAACCTTTCTCAGTGTTGGATAGAACATATGGACAGAGGGTAATTAAGGAAACAGAGAGCTCGAATAATATGATAAATGAACTAGACCAAACAAATATTTATAGAACATTGTACTCGAACACCAGCATATACATTCCTTTCAAGTGCTCATGGGCCCTTCTTCAGGGTAGACCATATTTGGGTCACAAGACTAGACTCAATAAATTTAAAAAGATGGAAATTATACAAAACATTTTCTCTGATCTTAAGGGATGAAACTGGAAATCAATAAAGGAAGGGAAAAGGAAAAATTCATAAATATATGGACATCAAACAACACACTCAAATAATTCATTGGTAAAGAGGAAATTGCAAAAGAATACAGTAGATATCTTGAGAAAAATGAAAATGAGAACACAACGTATCAAAACTTAAGGGACAATGAAACAGCAGTGCTTGAGAGGGAAATTTATCACCCTCAATACTTACATTTAAAAAGTAGAAAAAGGTAAAACTGAAGATCTAACAGCACACCTAGAATAACTAGGAAAAGGACAGCAAACTAATCCCTAACTTAACCAAAGGAAAGAAATACTAAAGATCAGAGCAGAAATAAATAAAATCAAGAACAAGAAACAACAGGAGACAATCAACAAAACCAGAAGTTGGTACTTTGAGAAGATCAATAAAATTGACAAACCCTTAGCTGGACTGACAGAGAAAAAAAAAAACCACAAATAAATAAATAAAAAGTGGGAGGGGGGATACTAACACTTACCCCACAGAAATAAGGAGAACATAAGAGGATACAATGAACAATGGCATGCCAGAAAAACTAGACAATGTAGATGAGATAGACAAATTCCTAGAAACCCCTATACCACCTACAGTGACCCTAGAATTAATAGAAGACCTCAGCAAATAAATGGCAGGTGAAGAGATTGAAACAGTCATCAAAAACCTCCCAAAGATGAAAAGCCTGGGACAAGATGGCTTCAAAAATTAATTCTACCAATCATTTATTGTTGGTCTAATACCAATTTTGCTCAAGCTCTTCCAAAAATTGAAAAGGAAAGTATGCTACGAAACTCATTCTGTGAAGCCAACACCAGATAAAGATATTACAAAAAAAGAAAATTACAGACCAATATCCCTAATGAATATAGATGCAAATTCCTCAACAAGAAACTTGCAACCCAAATTCAAAAGCACATTAAAAGAATTATATCTCATGATCAAGTCAGTTTTATCCCAGGTATGCAAAAGTGGTTCATCACAAGAAAATCAAGAGTAAATTGAAGAAGAAAAAGCACATGATCCTCTCAATTGATACAGAAAAGACATTTGACAAAATACAGCACCCTTTCTTGATTAAAAAAAAATCATGCCAAAACATAAGAATGGACGAAATCTTTCTCAATAAGGTAAAGTACATATATGAAAAACGTGCAGCTAGCATTTTATCCAATGGTGAAAGACTGAAAGATTTTTCACTGAGACCAGAAAAAAGACAAGGATGCCTACTGTCACCACAGATATTCATTTTGTGCTAGAAGTTCTAGCTGGAGCAATTAGGCTAGACAACAAAATAAAAGGCACCCAAATAGGAAAGAATAAGAAAAACTTTCACTTTTCACTGATGACATGATCCTATATCTAGAAAATCCAGAAAAATCCACAGCAAATATACTAGAACTAATAGAAAAGTTCAGCATAGTGGCTGGAAACAAGGTTAATATCCAAAAAATCTACAGAATTTATATATATTCCTCATGTGCAATCTGAGGAGGAAATCAGAAAAACAATTCCATTTATAATAGTAACTAAAAGAATCAAATAATTAGAAATCAACTTAACCAAGGACATAAATGACCTGTATAAAGAAAACTGCAAAATATTGCAAAGAGAAACAGAGGTTTTAAGTAAATGGAAGGACATTCTGTGTTCATGGATTGGAAGACTAAATATCAATAAGATGACAACTCTACCCAAATTGATGTACATATTAGTTGCTATCCCAATAAAATTTCCAGCAGCCTGCCTTGCAGAAATGGTAAAGCCAATTATCCAATTTATTTGGAAGGTAAGACACTCAGAATAGCCAAAAATGTCTTAAAAATGAAGAATGAAGTTGGAGGACTCTCACTTCCTGACTTCAAAGCATGATATTTAGCTGCAGTGTCAAAAACAACATGATGCTGGCATAAAGACAGACAGATTGACAAATGGGATCAAATTGAGAACTAAGAAACTGACCCTCACATCTACCGTCAAATGATTTTTGACAAGGTGGTCAAGCTCTACCAGCTGGACCAGAGTAGTCTATTCAACAAATGGTGCTGGGAGAACTGGATAGCCATATCCAAAAGAAAGAAAATATAACCGTATCTTACACCTTATACAAAAATTAACTAAAAATGGATCAAGGACCTAAATATAAAGTGGCCAACATGAAACTCATAGAAGAAAACATTGGAAAATATCTTCAAGATCTTTTAGTAGGTCACAGTTTCTTAAACCTTACATGTAAAAGATGAGCAACAAAAGAAAACAATTGATAAATGGGACTAAAAATTCAACAATTTTGCACCTCAAATTACTTTGCCAAAAGTGTTGTAAAAGCAACCGATTCAATGATAGAAAATATTTGGTAATCAATATCCAATGAGGTTTTAATATCCTTGATATGTAAAGAGTTCATACTACTCATCAGTAAAAATACAAACTACCCAATTGAAAAATGGGCATAAGATTTGAAAAGACCACTGCCCAAAGAAGAAATAGAAATGGTGAGGAAACACATGAAAAAAATGCTCAACATTACTAGGGATTAAGGAAATGCAAATCAAAATTACAAAGAGATATCATTTTACACCTATTAATCGGCCACAATTGAAAAGTCAGAAACTAAATGTTGGAGAACATGCAGAGGGATAGGAACACTTTTTCACTTTTAGTGGGAATGTAGAATGGTACAGTCACTGTGGAGGACTGTTTGGCAGTTCCTAAGGAAGTTGAATATGGACTTTGCATGGGACCTGGCAATACCATTACTAGGTACATACCGAGAAGAAGTGAGATAAGTGACATGAAGAGACATATGAACACCAATGTTCATAGAAGTGATTTCCAAAAGTTGGAAACAACCCATGTGTCCATCAACCTATAAATGGATGAACAATTTGTAGTATATACACACAATGGAATATTATGCTACAGTAAGATGGAATGAAGTTGTGAAGTATGTGACAACATGGATGAATCTGGAGGACATTGTTTTGAGTGAAGCAAGCCAAACACAAAAGGACAAATAATGTATGATTCCACTCTTGTGAAATGAATAATTTTGTAAAGTCTTGGAAGAAATAACTAGAATATAGAAATTAGAAATAAGAATAGAATGAGGGTAAAGCTGAGCATTAATCTGCAGAATTGGTTTAAAAAATGTCAATTGTAAATCTTTTAGAAATGAATAGAAATGATGAAAGCACATCATAGTATTTGTAACTAGTAGAGCTATTATATGGGTCTGGCAGTGGTTGAAAAAGAAAGTCTAAGCTCATATATTTTACTATAAGGAAAGCTAATAAATCATGAAACTGTATAACTTAGTGAAATCTCAGGTAAACTACAAATATAGGTGTTATTACATATATAAGATAGTTTTTTTACAAAATATAAATACAAATAAAATACAGAGATGGAAACGGGATAGCAGCTATGTATGGCAGGGTAAGCATAGATTGAGAGGTGATCAATTCTATTTTTGGTTTTTATTTTTATTTTTGGAATAATGAAAATGCTCTAAAACTGATTGATGTGATGAGTTCACAACTACTTGATTTTACTAAATACTACTGGTTGTACACTTTGGATGGATTTATTCTTTATTAATATGTATCAATCAAATTGATCTGTTAAAGAAATCAGGTGTACACCTCTAAGTTTTCTAATAGAAGCACTAGTGAATGGCTGTTTCAGCCTCTGTTCTGTCCCTCAGAGATCTTCCAGATAGGGGATCTTAACATGGAGTCCATGGGCTTGAACTGAAAAAAAAAACAAAAAACAAAAAAAAACCCCACATTATTCTTGTGTAGACATGGTGCAGGTGTGATTTATTTATTAAATAATACACAGTATAATCTGGACATAGTAAGTTGTCCCTGGTTCTAACCTGACTGGCAAAGGGGTCTGTGAAACAAAAAAGGTTAAGAACCCCTGTTCCAGATGAAGGTAGACATGCAATGTGATCCAACTTTATGAAAGAGAAAATTTCCTCTGTCTGCTCTAGCACAAGCCAGTAGATCTTAGTATGTAGACTGCTGTACATACCACTGTGGACCTGTAGGATGGACAGATGGAGGATCAGACCTGCCCTCACTTATGAAAGCTCAAAAGCCTTTGCCTGGGTTTGCTGTGGTTGTTTTCATTGGCCATTCAGATTTCAGAATTGCAAATTAATAATTCCAATAATTTTCCAAGTCATTGATGGTTTTTGGTGAGACTGATCCGTATAATTTCCTGTTCTGTAATTTTGTATGGCATCATTACTCTCTTTAGGATTTTTATTGTATTTAGTGCTTTGGAATATTAATTATTTAGTCAAATCTTTCTTATTTTTCTGGAGTTTGAAATCTTAATAAAGCCTCTCAACATACAAACATTTTACATTCCGAACTGTTTTCACAATACCTGTATGTTTTCTTTACATATATTTTGTGAATTATCCTTTATCTGTTTATGCATATGACAGTAAGGTAATTAACATTTTCTTCTATCTCAAAAGTATGTTTGTTTATTAAATAATATATGATGAAATATACATGTCATTAAATATATATTTGACATGTTAAATGGTTTGTACTCTGTGTGTGCATGTATATTTGCATATATTCTATATATAGAGTTTTTATAAATATATATCCTTTGCTATAACAAATACCACAAACTGGTTTTCTTAAAAATAGGAATTTATTGATTCACAGTTTTGGAGGTTAGAGGTCCACAGTCAATGTGTTGGAAGTAATAGACTTTTTCTAAAATCTGTAGTGTTCTGGAAGTGGCTACTGAAATCCATAATCTCTTTATTTGTCACATGGTGATCTTCTTTTTCCTCCTTTGTCTTCTGCTGACTGATTGTATCTGAATTTCCCCTGCTCATAAAGCCTTCAGTTACATAAGATTAAGGCTCACCCTGATTCAATTTATAATATATAATAATAACTACAAGTATCCCATTTCAAATGAGTTCACACCCACAAAATCAAGGGTTAAGAACAGATGATGTTGTAGAGGAAGAACTTGAATCAATACCCAACATCTCTCTCTCTCTCTCTCTCTCTCTCTCTCTGCCTATCTACCTGTCTCTATCTATCTATCATCTATCTATCATCTATCTATCTATCTATCTATCTATCTATCTATCTATCTATCTATCTATCTATCATCTATCTATCTATCTATCATCAATTTATCTATATTTTAATTTGGGTCTGTCTTAAGCTTCTATACTCCCTTCCACTGTTCTACTTATCTATTTCTCTCACAAAAGAATTCTCATTTGATTGCAGTGGTGTTCTATCAAGATTTAAAATGTACCAAATACAACAATCTTATTACTTCTTTAAAGGTAGTTTGATATATTCCTACATATTTATTTTAGTTCCCTAAGAATTCCTTATGAGAATGCACATCACTCAACAAGTGACCACACTCATTGTTTTTCAAGTGATGTAACTATGAATATTATTCTTGAATCTAGTGAAAATTTGTGATTACCATGGTTTCTAAGGGGAGGAGGAGGGAAGAATAGGTGGAATATATTGCATTTTTAAGGTATTGGAATTGTTCTGAATGATTTTGCAATGATACAGGCCATTATACATTCCATCAAAATTTATAAAATTGTATGATGCTAAGTGTAAACCATAATGTAAACTATAGACCATGGTTATTAGCAAATATTTCAAAATTGGTTCATCAACTCTTTCAAATGTACCATACTAATATAAAATGTTATTAATAGGGGGAAATATGAGAGAGGGAGGGTTTGGATTATATGGGAATCCCCTTTATTTTAATGTGACATTTTTGTAACCTTAATCATCTTTGAAAATAAAGAAAAAAAATGCCACTGGGGAATATACAGAAGAAATTTTAAACATACATAAAATATAACATATCTTATGTTGATGAAAGGCACAATGGAAGAAATTATTTGGCTTTGTTTCTGGGGAGGTTTTGAATTACAGCAAAGTTAAAATGAAGACAGGAGATCACTGGTGCACTGTGTTAGTGGTGGGGAGATGTGTGGGGCCTGCCTCTATGGAATATGACTGTGTTCATGTGGTCATAGGATGTTATCTCAGTGGGTGGAGATCCACACAATAAACAACAATATATTACATTCCCATCCTGGGGAGTCCTGCTACAGTCTCTAGTAAAGGGGCAAGAATCTCTAGAGTACATAGGCAATGGACAGACCAATAAGTCAAGGCCTTGATATGTGTTTTTATTTATGATCATTAACTTGTAAAACTGAAACTTAGCCTAGTAATGTCTCCTGCCTAAGTGCTACTTCCTGGAAACTGCTGGTTGCTCAAATGTAACCTCTCTCTAAGCCAAAATCAGCATATAAACTCACTGCCATCCCCCTGGCTATGATATGATTCCTGGAGACAGGCATCCCTGGCACCGAAGGATTATTACCAAATGCCAACTAGTGATGCATTTGGAAAAAGACCCTGAATAAAGGGGGAAATATTAAATACAAATGAGTTTTTCTGGCTACAAGCTTTTAAAGTGAGTTAGGATATCATTCCATAAGTTGCACTTATGCCTATCTCAGGAGGTTCTCACTGACTGCTACAGTAAACAGTGCCTCAAGCAGGGGTGATCCTGAGGGCTCTAGAGACAGCTGCACACTATAAGCAGGGCAGAACACCCAGGAAAATGGCAACACATCGGTAGGTCTTACCTTGGAATATTTTATAATCTATCTCCACAGTGTAACAGTTAGACTCACTTATAATTTACCTACACATGAATCTCCTGCTCTTTTTATTTGAACCTAAAATTAACACTACACCCTTTAAACATATATCCCAGAGCCTTAAATCTTCTGGTTGTTCATATACTGGTTGAGTCCTGAATGTCAACAGAGTTGCAGCCAACACCTACCCTCCAGTTCATCAGACACACCCCGGACAACTAAGAAAATGAGGATGATAACAATGTCCATCCCAAAAAACAGTATCTACAACTGCAAGCAAGGCATTTCCATTCAGCTGCCCCATGGGATCTAATCCCCTTTTCAACAATAAACAAAGTGAGCATCACCATGGCCAAATCCTCAAGATTGAAGGGGGGAATGCAACAATGGACCAAAGTGGACTTATTATTCTAGTAACAGAAGTACTTGTAATGTTGATATTAATGGTCACTAGATGATCAGAGGGGAGGGTGAGGGAAGAATTGGTGGAATACAGTACATTATATATTTTGTCAAAATCTATAAAATTGTGCTGTGCAAAGTGTAAACTGTAATGTAAACTATAGACCATGGTTAATAACAATACTTTAATAAGTATTCATCAATTGTAACAAATGTACCACACTAATAGATGTTGTTAATGGGGGAAATTATGAGAGGGGAGGGGGCAGGGTGTAGGGTAGTCCCATATGTTTTAAATATAACTTTTTAAAATCTGAACCTTCTTTAAAAATAAAGTTTAAAAAATGAAAGAAAAAAAAATACTGGTGAGAATGCAGATCCCTCCAATAAGAGATTGTGGCTAATCTTTCCCTACTCTGGGACCACACTAAGGAGAAATTATCAAATCAAAATATGTTTTTGTGCTTATTCTAATAAGATCTCCTGTTAGCAATTTTGAGGGGAGAGAAAATTGAATGTCATACCTATTAAATGCTTTCATGAAGATATACCCTGGCTTCCTTAGGTAGTTTATGATGAGCAAATGTAAAATTAACATATACATGGATATGGCTTGCTGAAACATGTCAAGGCCATCTATACAATTATTGCAATATAAAACGGAGAGATTTCCTCACCAAAATAATGTCTTTTATGTAAGGTATTGCCACTTATCTATGATTTAGAAAACTTGTTTTTAAAATCTGGGGCATGGTGCATATTAAATTGGTGAAAAAAAAAAAGCCTAGGGGAGCTGTACCAATGGTTACAGAAGTCATGCTTTGCTTCTATCTCCAGTCACTTGTGTCCTTTGACTTGCTAATAAAATTTTTACTGCCTAAGTTCTTTGCAGTATATTTTCTGTACATGATTTAAATTTTGCTATACATGTAAATATTCATTTTCCCTTGAGAAGTCTGAAGTGTGTCTGTATATATGTGTATGTATATCTATAAGCACATATGTGCACATATTCAAGAATTTAGGAACATCAGTCCCAGTCCCTATTTTTTAAGGTTGTGAAACAACAGGCAGAAATGGCCTTACCTCAATTGCATACATGGTATTCTATAAAGAAGCTGGAATGCTTTGAATAAGCAATCATGTTGTATTATAATGGCAACATCTTATATGGACTTAAATAGACTGAATAGCCCCAAATATAAACATTTTGGAATGTTTTGTATTGCATTTTTGAGGGCAATACATGAAACAAAACCCATGCATTTAGGAGTAAGGTTTTTTACTGAAGAATTTAATATTTTATTTAGACGGAAGGTATTTATTTGACTGAAATGGAAGGAAAACAACCTTGTATCACTAAGAAATGTACTAAGAATTTGATCTCTTCTTCAAATATGAAATATATTCAGAATGTTCCTAATAGTGGGGAATCAGCAGACCTATGCCCTGTGGCGATATATAGGAAAGAGATTCTGAGGGGTGTGTGTTGTTCTTTACTAAAAATAATTAAAGAATTAATTTGAGAAAACTTGGGTCCATAGATTGGAGTTATGGGTTATGTTTGAAGTGAGAAGAGATTGTAATAAAACAAAATATTCTTTAACTTTGATGAATTTGGGGTAATAGAAAATAACATGTTAAAAATGAGATGACCTCCTTATTCCACTAATTTGAGGAGGAAGTACTTGAACCTGTGTATTTAATTCAAAATTTGAATATTTAAATAATAACTGAAGTATTTATCTTTTTATTTTCGTGTGTGTTGATATTACTATTCTTAATGTTAACAATACCAGACTCTGGACTATCGATGAAGGGGTGATGATGGAAATGTTTTCCCATGGACTCTTCCTGCTTATGATGACTTAATTGGATGCATTCTTCTCTTGTTCATCATGTCCTATTCTTTTCTTCCAATAATTTTTCTCAAATCTTTGATTTATTAACATCCAGGGAAATTTTACCAATTATTAAAGATGTCATCACCTGATTTACATTTTTCTTCTCTGTCTCTAATCCTATTAATGACTTATATACACTCAAAGTTCATACAAAATCCCACCTGTGGCCTATATTTATGTTCCAATTCAGAAACACATTCCAGTGTAACATGTTTAATCTTTTCATGATTTAAAATTTCATTAGCCCCCAAATTTTAATAACAACATATCTCTTACTCTTCTTGTATAATCAGCCTTGCCCTTACTCTCACAATTATCTTCACTTATATTTCAGCCTTATAATGAGTTCCACTCCCAAATCTACTCTCTTTGATCAAAACCTATCTCTGGCATCATTTAATTCTGAGGTCAGCCCATTTTGCTAACTCTTTCAAATCTCTAGTCAATATCTTCCCCCTCAAAATTCTCACCACTGCCGTAACCCAATATTCAACTTCTTGTTTCTATACTAAATCATCTGAGCATTGCTGGTGAACTTGGTACAGTGTATTTGGGGCTATTATAACATTTTGAAAGTCAGTTTCATTGTGGCCCTCATTACCCCATAAGATTCATCTCCTATTGATTCCCACCAACTTTAAATACTCACCTTTCCTCCCAGTTTGCCCAATCCCAGTATCTCAGGGTGAAGCCTGTGCTGACAAAATACACTCGTATATGGAGCCTCTTATGGAAGGAGAAGCCTTTCATCTTGGCTTCCCTCAGCTGCATGCAGCATCAATTATGCCATTTTTCTCATTCCCATAATTACTGAGCAATGGTATTTCCATAGCAAGCATAACAATTTCTTTTTATTGTCTGATACATATAGATGGAACTATCTCAAGGGTAGAATTTTAATTTATTATGTTGCATCTTTTGTACATATAAATCACCTAGTTAGAGAAAAATACAATAATGAATGAAAATAATAAATAAATGAAAAATCTGGAGAAATCATTTGATTTTGTTTATCTCTACTTTTCTGCAATGAGATTACTTGAATTTGAAAGAGAGTCCTTTCTGTATCTTCTCATTTAGAGCACATGATATTACTTCCAGGATTTTATTTAGCAAACAGGAATTCTTAAGATTCATTCTGCTCTTGAAATATTTAATATATTAATTAATAAATTTATTCATTTATGAAATTACAAATTAGTTATATATTCTATAGAATAGTAAAATATTTATCACTAAATAACTTCTTTGAAATCGTTTGAAACTTAAATATTTCCTACCCATCCCATAAAATTCTGTATTAAGAAAATAGGAGGGTATTTGCATTTATTTGTATTCTTAGTTTAGAGGGGAAAAGGGGGAGGAAATGAGATACAGATAAATGTGTTCCTCTCTATAGAGAATAATAGTGTATCACAGTGGGAGTATTTATGTTTTTTGTTTTTTTGTGTTTTTTTGTGTTTTTTTTGGTTTTTAGAAATACAAATGCACAGGACTTGAACAAAGGTACAGTTATCTCTCTTGAACTCAACCCCTAGAGGGCTGAGTTTGAATTCATCATCTAATGATTTTCATCTTGTTTGTGAACAAGATTATTTTTAAGGTTTTCTTTTTATTTTCGCAGAATGAAATAGTGAATAGAGAAGGAAGACTGAAATCCAATGAAGTTCCTTAGATAAATGTCCTTTTCTTTTATAGGGTAATATTGCTTTGGGGAAAGAAGAATAGGAAAAGATGAGACACTGAAGGAAATAGCTATGTATTCCATCTCCATAATGTTCAAGGTGACCAATTAACCCCTAATGCTAAAGGGCCATTCAGTGGTATAAAGGAAAAACTGGAATAGAGACATTTGGTTTCAAATCTTTCTTTGTAAATAGTTACTTAATTGTACATAGTAATTTATCATTGCATAGCTTAGTGTTCTCATCTATATAAGGACAAATACTGCCCATCTAATTTATTTGGTACAAGAATTATACCATATATGTAAAATTGTGAGTATATTTCCAAGCCACAGATTTTCCTGAAGCACCTGGTTAACTAACAGATTAATGGCTGGAATGACTAAAGGTGGGGCCACACAAATGAAAGTCAAGAGAGTGCTTTCAAAAATGAGATTTTTTTACTGCACACTGACAAAAGTGATTATATATTTAAATATATACTAAATAGATTTCCTTCTATAGATTATATGTAATTTTTGTATACATATAATTTAAAAGAATATATGAGATAATTCTCAGAACTGTATAAGTTATTCTGAAGCTTACATCTAAATTGACAAATATTAATGTAAAATATTTTATCATTTATCTACTTACATGAATCCAAAGACGCATTTATAACTCTATATTAAACATACAATTTATTAAATATATTGTTTTTATTTCATTAGTTTAAGAAAACATAGTCTTTATTAATGTGTATTTTAAAAAGGAAAAAAATATATTTAAATCACCTTGATACATGCAAGACATATTAATTAATTGATTATTCATCAATTAAATATAAATATATGCATAAAGATAATACCTATACATACATAAATATACATGGGTCCATATACATGTTTTTTTAATGTAAGGAAAGACCATTATATATATATTTGGAAGGAGAAATAAAATGGAGACTCAGGGTTTATACAATGTTGTCAATTTTCAGATTTTATGAAATACTTTTAGAACTTAAGGAATTATGGCTTCTTGCAGGAGGTCCATAAAATACTGTACTAGACACCTGAATTTGAATGGTGAAAAGGAGCAAGGTAGAAATCAACTTTTATTAAGTAGTCATCAATTTATGTTCTATCTCATCCTCATGAAATAATAACAGTTTTGAAACATGAAACCCCAATTTTGAGAAAAAGAAAAGTAGATTCAGAAAGCTTAAATATGTCAGAGAAAAGAGTGTATTCTTGATGTCCTTTATCTCTTCCTTCATTTCACTGAGTTGATTAAAGATATTTTTTGACGTCATTGACTAGTTCTCCCACATTCTGCATCTCTCCTCTAGGTGCTGCCACAAGGAAAGTACTATTTTAAAATAGTACTTTAAAATCAGATTCCCTCCATTTCACAGTCCATTCTTTTCCCTTCTTTTACAAAGTTCTTCCAGTAGTTTCTCAACTTGCTTGTAGTATACCTTAGGGAAAATAATTCATTATCCAGTCTCATTCTTAAATTTCCATCTGCAATATTATTATATTTTATTTCATGTTTATTTTCATGTGATAAACATAGACATGTTAGTTTAAATGAAATAATTATTGATTGATTCAACATATAGCAGTGAATTGCATATATTTTCAAAACCCTGTCTCTGAGAGATATTATTGGAGAAGGAATGTGGGGTTCAAGGCATTGCCATGGGTGCGATGAGGTATTCATAGTGCTTGCAGTGGTGAAACAAGGGAAGACATAAATCTCTGCAGATAAGGTAGGGAAAATTGTGATGGCAACATGATCAAAGCACTTCTTCACAATGATTTATTCAGGTCGAATTCACATAACATAAAATTGAGCATTTTAAAGTGAACAATTCTGTATCATTTTTAGTACAGTAACAATATTGTATAACACTAACTCTATCCAGTTCCAAAATAATACCATTCCTCCAATATAAATCTTACTACTTAAGCATATTTACCCATTCTTCCCATGCCTCAATACTAAGGATGCAGTGTCTACTTTCTTTCTTTATAATTTTGTGTATATTTTAACTTTCATATAAATTGAGTCATATCATATATGGACTTTTTTCTTGTTTCCCTCAATTAACATTTTTGACCTTCATCCACATTGTAACATGTCAGTACTTCATAACTTTGTATGACTGAATACTCAATTTCATGTATATTCCACAATTTGTTTATTTTCATTGACTGATATTAGGATTCTGTCTATCGTTTGACTATTGTCAATACTGCTGCCATGATCATGTATATAAATATACTTGTTTAAAGATTTCTTTTCAGTAATTTGGTTTATGTATGTAGGCATGAATTTGTGGAGTCATATTTTAATTCCATGTTTAACATTTCTGAGGAACCACTAAATTCTTTTCCATAGTTTCTCAACCATTTTTTAGTATTTCTTATAGAACAAATCTTCTATTAATGAATTCCTTCTTTTTTCTTGAATTGTCTTAATTTATCTTTTATTATTGAGGAATTATTTTGTGAGATAGAGGATTCTTGTCTGACAGTATTTGTTTGATTTTTTGCATTCAATAGCATTTCAAATATGTTATTCTGATGCCTTCAGTCCTCCATTGTTTCTGATGAGATGTAAGATATTCCTATTTAGGATCTTTTGTATGTGGTGAGTTTCTTTGCTCTTGCTTCTTTCAAGATTCTCTGTCACTGTCTTTCAAAATTTTTATTAAAATGTGTCTTTGAATTATCTCCTTGAGTTTATCCTACTTAAAGTTTGTTGAGCTTCATAGATGTGTAGATCCATTTCTTTCATCCAACTTGGAAATCTGTGACTATTATTTATTCCAATATTCTTTTCACTACTTTCTGTCTATTGTCTCCTTCTGGAAATCCCATGACTATGTCGATGCTTTCCAAAAGGTCCTTTAAGTTCTGTTCATTTTTTTCATCCCTATTTAAAATTTTTCATCTGAGACTGGATACTTTTAATTTTCTTATCATCAAGTCAACTGATTTATTCATCTGCCAGCTGAAATCTGCTACTGAATTTCTCTAGCAAATATTTCATCTAGTTATTGTAATTTTGAGATTGAGAATTTTAATTTGGTTCCTTTATATAATTTTTAATTTCCATTAATGTTCTCATTTTGTTCATGTATTATATTCTTGGTGTCCATTAATTCTGTACATGGTTTCTTTCAACTCTTTAAGCAAAATGAAAACAATTGATTGAAAATCGTTTCTAGTAATTCCAATGCCTGTAATTCCAATCAGGGATGGTTTCTGCCAATTTATTTTCCCATTTGAATGGACACTCCCTCCCTGTTTATTTGTATCAATTTTGATTTTTAATTAAAAATGGACATTTAAATGTAATAATATTGTAACACTGGAAATGAGACTCTCACACTTTCCCAGAATTTACTATTCTTGATAGTGAAAGTCTCTAATTATCTTTTCTTTAGTGGTTTTTCCAAACTATATTTTGAAGACTATATTCATTGCTGTGTATAGCCCCTGAATTTTCTATCATTAAGATGTATTTATAAAAGAAATAAATGAAAGTAAAAAAAAAAAAAAAGAAAAGGTAAGAAAAAAAAAAAAAAAAACCTCATAGATTTTACAGATTGGCTCTGTGCTGGAGGATAGCTTTAAAACATAACCATGTCTGTCTCAACTCTGGTTGACTCTTAACTTCCAGCTTGCAAATCAGAGCCTGAAGGTACAAGGTCTTTTCACGTCTTCTCTGAGCAAACATCCTGTCTTTGTCATATAGGTAGCTTTGTAAATTTTCTAGTATACATGGACAATTTTGAATACTCTAATTTCCAAAAGACACTTTCACTTTGGCTTTCCCTCCCAGAAATTTAGGCTGTGTATTAGGAAGTCTCAACAATAATATTTTGCCACAGTTGGCTGCATATTTTATGCTTATCTTACAATTGTTTGGAAAAGTTTGACTCTATTCTGCCCTTAGGAGAAAGAGAAATTCTCATTTAATCTCTATTCATATTCTCAATATTTTTCTCATATTTTATAAATAGGAAAAGAATAATTTCATTATTTTAGATTAGAGATATTATATCTTTATGTGATCAGTGTTATGTTATATATTCCCAACACTTATGTAAGTAGTAAGACTTAATTTTACAGGATATCCTTATGCACAGTCTCAGAAAAGCTACATAATTAAAAATTGACAGGAGAAACTTTTAAATACTGGTCTGTCTACATTATGGCCCTTTTTTTTTTTTATCACCATGACCAACTGGCTTTCAGATACACTTCTTTCTTCTGTCATGATGAAAATCAACATTCCAGATTATAATCATCTAATTTCCCGGATCCCTGATGGACTAGAATAATGTGCATCACTCCTAACCAGCACAGCAAAAGAGATCTGAATGCATGCATGAACTGAGAATATTTGTGGGTAGCAGCCTAGGCCATCCTGATGGGTGAACTCACTCTTATAACTCTTGTGAGTATTCAATAAGATTAGGCAAATAATTGGGACATGGCATTCTGGTCATAATAACAAATGTACAAATTTTACCCTGTATTATTTTTTTATATTTAGTTCATTGTTTTTGTTTGTTTTAGTCACTAACACAAAGACATTCAGATTCAATGGAATCACAGATTCTTATGAGCAAGACTAATATTTGTCTCCAAGGAAAAATGAAAATATGGGGGCCCTTGTTCAAAAAGTAGGTAAAAATATTCTTGGTACTAATTCGTAAATTGTTTGCCTTTTTCCAAGGTCTCTGACTCAACTTGTCATAAAATTTGTATTCATTGTTTAATGCTGTTCTAAAAATAATTTTTAAAAATTAATGTAGTAATATCCATTTTCCTGTTCATGTTAATATTCTGAAGCATTATTTTAAATGCCACTATAGAGCATTTAATTCATACAAATTCAAATAATTTATGATTAATTTTTAGCAAATCAATTTTATTGATACTTATTATTTAAGCATGAAATTCATCCAAACTGTTAAATCAATGGTATTTGGTATAATCACATAGTTCCTTCTATCATTATTAGATTATTATCATAATTTCAATAATAATAATAAACAAATAACAGACATACAACCAAGAAAATTCCTCACCTCTCAATCTCTCTGTTTCCCTTATTGTACATAGCTACTATCTCTGGCTATTCTTGCAAATTTATTTATTTGATTATTAAGCAGTTCTATTGAGATATATTCACATCCTATATGATATATCCAAATTGTATGATCAATAGCTTTTAGTAAAATCAAATGTTGTAGAATCATCATCTCAACAACTTAGAACAATTTCATTAATTCATAAAGAAAGACTCCACACACCTTAACATTCCTTCCCCTTCCCAAAATGACCACTCATCTAATTTAAACTTGGTAAGTTAATTGATATTTACATTTTTTATAAATGGAATCATACAAGCTGTAGTACTCTAACTGGTATCCTTCATTTAATATAATGTGTTTTTTTTTCTGATATTAACATTTTGTAGTATAAACCTACATTTGTGCAGCTTAAAAAAATGGTGTTATGTATGCAAATTTACCCATATTCATATTTCCCATAATATATTTATATTTTACATAATATATTTAATTCATACTAGGGCAGTATTTGTCATTTTGTATTTGTCTTACTTCACTCAATGTAATGTCCTCCAGATTCATCCATGATGTCTTATGTTTAACAACTTCCTTTCTTCTTACAACTGCATAAAATTCCATCGTGTTTATACACTACAAATTGTTTATCCATACATCAGGTGATAGATAACTGGGTTGTTTCCAAATTTTGACCATCATTAGTAATGCTGCTATGAATATCAGTGTGCAGATATCTATTCCTCTCACTGTGCTCTGATCCTCTGGGTATACACCTAACAATGGTATTGCTGAGTCCCATGGCAAGTCTATATTCAGCTTTCTTAGGAACTGCCAAACAGTCCTCCACAGAGGCTGTACCATTCTATATTGCCATCAATAGTGAAGAAGCATTCCTATCTCTCCACATCCTCTCCAACTTTTACTGTTTCCTGACTTTTAATAGCAGCCAGTCTAACTGGTGTGAAATGATATCTCATTGTAGTTTTGATTTGCAATTCTGTAATCGCTAGTGATGTTGAACATTTTTTCATGTGTCTTTCACCATTTGTCTTTCTTCTTTGGAGAGTTGTCATTTCAAGTGTTTTGTCCAATTTTTAATTGGATACTTTTTCTTTTTATTGTTGAGTTGTATAATCTCCTTATAGATCATGGATATTAAACCCTTATCAGATTTGTGATTACCAAATATTTTCTCCATTGAGTTGGTTGCTTTTTCACACTTTTGACAAAGTCCTTTGTGTTACAATAGTGTTGAATTTTGGGGAGGTTCCATTTTTCTATTTTTTTCTTTTCTTACTCATGCTTTGGATGTAAGATTAAAAAAACTACCACCTACCATAGATCATGAGAATGATTCATCCATTTTCTTCAAGAATTTTAAGATTTTTATTTTTATATTTATGTCATTTCAACATTTTGAGTTAATTTTTGTATAAAATGTGAGATAAGGGTCTTCTTTATTTCTTTTGGATATGGCTATCCAGTTCTCCCAGCACCATTTGTTGAATAGACTGTTCTGGACCAGCTGGTTGGGCTTAAGAGCTTTGTCAAAATCACTTGACTGTAGATATGAGGGTTGATTTCTGGGTTCTCATTTTGGTTCCATTGGTCAATCTGTCTGTCTTTACACCTGTACTATGTTGTTTTTACCATTGTACCTAAGCAATGTGCTTTTAAGTCAGGAAGCAAGATTCCTCCAACTTTGTTCTTATTTTTAAAATACTTTTGCCTATTCATGTCCGCTTACCCTTTCAAATAAGTATAACTATTGCCTTTCCATTTTCTGCAAAAAAAAAGGTTGTTCCAATTTTTATTGGGATTGCCTTGAATCTGTAAATCAATTTTGGTAGAATTGACATCTTAAAAATATTTAGTCTACCAACACATGAACACAGAATGTCGTTCCATTTATTTAAGTCTTCTTTGTTTTCTTTTCACAATATTTTGTAGTTTTCTCAATACAGGTACTTTATGTGCTAGGTTAAGTTCATTTTTAAATGTTTGATTATTTTAGTTGCTATTATAAATGGAAGTTTTTTTCTGATTTCCTCTTCAGATTGCACATCAGTAGTGTGTAGAAAAGCTATTGATTTTTGTGTATTAATCTTTTATTTCTCCACTTTGCTGAAGTCATCTATTAATTCTAATAGATGTGTTGTGTATTTTTCAGGATTTTCTACATATATGATCATGTCACCAGCAAATAGGTAAAGTTTTACTTCTTTCTTTCCTATTTGGGTTCATTTTATTTCTTTGTTTAGCCTTATGCCTCTAGCTAGAAATTCCTGCACAATATTGCATAATGGTAAGAGCGAACATCCTTGTTTTGTTCATGATCTCAGGAGGAAAGCATTCAGTTTTTCATAGTTGAGTACAATGCTAGGTGTAGGTTTTACTTATATTCTCTTTACCGTATTGAGAAAATTACCTTCTATTACTATCTTTTGGATTGTTTTTTTTACCAAGAAAGGGTGTTGTATTTTGTCACATGTGTTTTCTCCATCAATAGAGAGGATCAGATGATTTTTCTTCTTCTATTCAATGTGATTTATTACACTAATTGATTTTCTTGTGTTGAGCCACTGTTGCATGCCTGGGATAAAACCCACTTAATCATAATGTATAATTCTTTTAATGTGCTTTTGGTTTAGTTTGCAAGCATTTTGTTGAGGATTTTTGCATCCATATTCATTAGAAATATTGGTTTTATATTTCTTTTTCATAGTGCCTTTATACGGCTTTGGTACTAGGGGATGTTGGCTTCATTGAATGAGTTTGGTAACATTCTTTCTTATTCAACTTTTTGGAAGAGTTTGAGCAAGATCGGTGTTGGGTCATCTTTGAAAGATTGGTAGAATTCACCTGAGAAGCCATCTGGTACCTGGTTTTTCATCTTTGGGAGATTTTGATGATTGTTTAAATCTCTTCACTTGTAATTGGTTTGTTGAGGTCTTCTATTTCTTCTAGGATCTGGGTACATGGCTCATGTGCTTCTAGGAATTTGCCCATGTCATATACATTTTCACACAGTTGCTCATAATGTCCACTTATTATCTCTCTTATTTCTGTGGGGTCAGTGGTAAGGTCCCTCCTTTCATTTCTGAATTAATTTTTATCTTCCCTCCCTTTTTTCTTTGTCAGTCAAGCTAAGAGTTTGTCAATTTTGTTGTTATTCTCAATTAATCAACTTTTGGTTTTGTTGATTTCTCTGTTGTTTTATTCATTCTCAATTTCATCTTAAATCTGTTCTGGTCTTTATTTTTTCTTTCCTTTGGCTTGATTTGGGATTAATTTGCTGATCTTTTTCTAGTTAATCTAGGTGTACAGTTAGGTCTTCAATTTTAGCTTTCTTCTTTTTTGATATAAGTATAGAGGGCTATAAATTTCCCTCTCAGCACTGCTTTGTGGTGTACCATATATTTTGTTATGTTGTGTTCTCATTTTCATCCATCTCAAAATATTTCCTGAATGTTCTTGCAATTACTTCTTTGACCCACTGATTATTTAAGAGTTGTTGTATAATATGCATGTTTTTGAATTTTCTCTTTTTCCATCAATTATTGGTTTCCAGCTACCTTCTGTTATGTTCAGAAAAAGTATTTTGTATAATTTCAATCATTTTAAATTTATTGAGACTTATGTTGTGACCCAATATATGGTTGATCTTGGAGAATGATACATGAGCACTTGAAAAGAATACATATCTTGCTCTTTGGGTGCAATGCTCTATAGATGTCTGTTAGTTCTAGTTCATTTATGACAGTATTCAAGTTCTTTGTTTCTTTATTTATCTTCTGTCCAGATGTTCTTCCAATACTGAGAGTGATGTATTGAAGTCTACAATTATTACTATAGACATCTATTTATCCCTTCAGTTTTGCCAGTGTGTGCCTAATGTGTCTTGGGTCATTGTGGGTAAGTGCTTAAATATATAGTATAGATACTTGTTCCTGGTGGATTGCCTCTTTTATTAATATATAATAACTTTCTTCATCTCATATAACAGTTTTGCATTTAAAATCTATTTTGTCCAATATTAGTATTGCTACTCCAGGTCTTTTTTTTTTTTTTTTTTTTTTTTTGGTTACAATTTGCTTGGAATGTATTTTTCTAACTTTTCACTTTTAACCTAGTTATGTCCTTACATGTGACTTGAGTCTCTTATAGGAAACATATAGATGTCTCATATTTGTTTATCCATTCTATCAGTCTCTGTCTTTTGATTAGGGAGTTCAAATCATTAACATTCAAAGTTATTACTGCAAAGGCATTACTTATTTCATCAATTTTGACCGTCGGTTTTCTGTTGTTATATCACACTATTGTCTATATTTTTACCCTTTAATTTAACCTTTCTAATAATCTTCATTTCTACACTCTTCTCCAACTCTCTTGCCCTTGCTCTTTCCTTTCAGAATGTAGCACTCTCTTTAGTATTTCTCGTAATTCTGATCTTTTTGTTACATATTTTATCAGTTTTTGTTTTTCTGTGAAGACTTTGAACTCCCCTTCATTTTTGAAGAACAGCTTTGCCAGATACAGAATTCTTGGTTGGCAATTTTGCTCTTTCAGTACCTTAAATACATCATACCACTTTATTGTTTCCTCCACCGTTTCTGATGTTCAAGGTTCCTTTTTTGTGATGCTTTGATTTTCTCTTTTTATTTTCAGGATCTTCATTTTGTCTTGGATATTTCACATTATGAATAGTAGGTGTCCATGGTAAATCTGCTCAGATTTATTCTACTTGGTGATCTTTATCCTTCTTGGATATTGATCTTTATGACTTTCATAAGGTTTGGAAAGTTTTCAGTCATTATTTCATCAAATATTTCTGCCTTTTTTCCGTTTTCCTCTTCTTCTGGGACACCAAGAATGCATATATATATATGCATATATATATATAAAAAATATATATATATTTTTAAAGTGATTTAAATTATAGAAGATTTGCTTATGCTTTGCTTGCTACACCTCCCCCATTTTCCCACATTAACAACATCTTCCATTAGTGTGGTAGATTTGTTACTACTCATTGTCAATAAGCATAGGTTATAGTTTACATTGTAGTTTACACTTTCTCATGCACAATTTTGTAGATTATGGCAAGATATGTAATGACCCACATATGTCATGTAATGTCTTTCAGGAAAATTCCCAAGTCCCCAACATGTCCTCATATTTCATGTGTATTTCCCTCTCCCTGCACTCAGAACCTCTAGTGGCCACTGCTGCCACATGAATGGTATAGTTTCTTCCATTGCTAGAATCACAATAAGTCTATAGTAGAATACTAGTAAGTCTACTTTAGTTCATAGTTCATTCCCCAATCCTGAAGAGTCTGGGTTGGTGTTGCCCACTACCCCTTTAATTGAGAGGATGCTTTGATCCCATAGGGCAGATGTAAGGGACTTTCTTGCTTGCAGTTGTAGACACTCTCAGTTCCTTGGGATGGCCCTTGTCCATAATCATCTCCTTGTTAGTTGTCCTGGGTGAGTTCAATGAACTGGAGTGTAACTATTCAAACTCCGTTTAATTTCAGGGCCCAGCTGGGACACAGACAGCCCAGAGATTAAAGTCTTATGGATGTACACCTACAAGCTCCAGCACCAACTGTAGGTTCAAGTAAAAGGGCCAGAAAAGGGATTTGTAGAGAAGTCACTTCTGAGTCCAACACTGTCACACTCGGGAGCACAAACTCTAAAGTAGGGCAACTGTCAAAGCACCAAACTCCAGATCTATCTGCCATGGTCATAGGTCCTGTGTGTCTCCAGAACTCTCAGGATCCCCACAATTTGGGGTAGAATATACTTTGATTGTCTATGAGATCCTGCTGAGAAATGCATAAGTGTTATCTATCTGATGACCACCCAACTCATTCAAAGTCTCTTAGCCATATACACTCATTTGTATTTATATTCTCTTCCTTTTATTCAAGGTCTTTTCCAGCTGTATCACCAGCTGGTGCTTGGTAGTAATCCCTCAGTGCCAGGGAGGCTTAACCCTGGGAGTCATGTCCAATGGTGGGTGGAAGGTAATGCATTTATATGTTGAGTTTGGCTTAGAGAGAGGCCACACTTGAGCAACAAAGAAGGCTCTCAGAAGGCAACTCTTAGACACTTTCCAACACTAGGCTAAGTTGCAAATTCAAGAGCAAAAGGCTCACAAGTATAGCCATCAACATCAAGAGCCCATCAATGGACCATCTTTCTTCACTAGTCATTGCCCCTGCACTTGGGGGATTGTTGCCATTCCACTAGAGAATATGGCAGAGCTCCCCAGGATGAGAATTCAGTAATCTTTCAGTTGCTGTGTGAATCTTCACCCACTGTGGGAATGCTCCATGAACACTTGAACATATTTATAAACCTTATATGTATGCCCAGGTGAACTTCTTCCTATGTATTCCCCATCCCTGACACCCCGTCCCATTGGCCCTTCCTTGCCATAGTTTTAACCCTTCTGGGATCCAAAACCTCCTCAGAAAAGAAGCCAAGAATATTTCCAAATTCGATTAATAGGAAAATGATATAATAATGATAGGTTTAAACATAAGAAATAAAATACATGATAATTTAGAGAAACTATAACTAAAATAAATTTTAAAAGATTCGGCTATTTAAAAAATGGAAAATATTAAAAAATAATTTTTTGATGTTTATCCTTTCACCACTGTGATATCAGTTTTCCTGTATGAACAGTGGCATTTTCTTCCATTTCTTCCCCAATTTCTTACTCTTTTTTTTTCTATTGTCTTCAAAGAATTTTTAGGTCAAAGTAAGGTTACATACAGAATATAGGGGACGGCCATATACCTAACATTCTCCCCCTTTTCTCCCTTCCCTATTAATAATCTTTTTTACATGTGGATGGTACATTTGTTACAACTGATGTATACATATTGAAACATAGCTACCAACCATGGTCAATGGGTTACATTATGATTTACATTTTAGACCATACACTTTTATAATTTTTGATGACATTTAACGTGGCCTGTATTCATCATTGCATGATCAGGCAGAACACTTCCATTCCCCCCAAATACCCCCTTTTCAGTCTCTTCTCTTTATCCCTCCTACTAACCTCGGGGCCCATGGAGACAACCAGGTTTCACTCCTTGAAGGACAAGATTCTTAGATATTTGTAACAACACTGAGGGCTGGTCACATTAGTCTGTCCTCCCCTATTATGAACTTCCCATGCTCTCAAGAGACACAACCTCCCTCTGTGTGAGAACATATTTGGCCTCCCTAACATGGGAGTTTAACCCATTCCTACTAATTATGTGGGTGTTCCCTGACTGATAGAACACACTATGACAAAATGATCATTTGTACATTCTCTAGAAGATTGTCCCAGGTGCTACCTGTCCCAAATGCCCTTCCATTCAACACCTTAAACCAATAATGCCCTTTTCATATTGCCAATAAAGCTTTCTCAATATTGTAGTTTCACCCACATACCCACCTATCCCCAGTGTTCACCTATTCACTCCCCCATCCCTCCTCCCAGTTCTTTGACCATTCAACTCATAATACCTACCCCACTCCTTAGTCAAGTATGAACCTTCCAAGAAAATATTGACCCTACAACCCTGTCATATCTCTTCACTGCACAACTCCTCACTACCAACTTATCATAAATTTTGCCCATATGGGCATTGACTCACACCTTTATTCTCTCTACCTATTTACTTTAACCTATCATCCAGATTCTAGCTCTCTGAGTTGGCTTGATTTGATTAATTCATATGAGAGAGGTCATGTAATACTTCAATGTCAGGCTTGCTTCAATCAACATAAGGTTCTCAAGATTCATCCATGTTATCCCGTGTGTTAAGACCATATTCCTTCTGACAGCTGAGTAATATTTCATTGTATGTAGATACCACATTTTGTTTATACATTCATCTGTTGATGGGCATTTGGATAGATTCCAACTTTTGGTAATAGTAAATAATGCTGCTATGAACATTGGCATGCATATATGTTTGTGTCCTTGCTTTCAGTTCTTCTGGGTATATACACAGAAGTGGAATTACTTGTACATGTGGCAGATCTATATTTAGTTTTTTGAGGAACCTGTAAATGGTCCTCCACAATGTCTGGAACATTCTACCTTCCCACCAGCAGTGGATGAACATTCCCATTCCTCCAAATCCTTTCCAACACTTGTAGTCTTCTGTTTTGTTTTTTGTTTTTGTTTTTGATTTTTTAATGACCATCAGTCAAATGGGTGTAAGATAGTATCTCATCTTGTAGTTTTGATTTTTATTTCCCTAATAGCTAGTGATGTTGAGCCACTTTTCATGTGCTTTTTAGCCATTTGTATTTCTTCTTTGGAGAAGCGTATGATCAAATGACTTGCCCATTTTTAAAATATGTTGTTTATCTTTTTTATTTTCAAGATATAGGATGATTTTATATATGCTGGATTTTAGGCTCCTATCAGATATGTGATTACCAAATATTTTCTCCCATTGGGTTGGAAGTCTTTTCACTTTCTTGACAAATTCCTTTGAGTTGCAAGAGGTTTTAATTTTGAATATGTCTGATATATCTATGTTTTCCTTCACTGCTTGTGCTTTGGATGTGAAGTTCATGAAACCATTTCCTATTACAAGGTCCTGTAGGTGCTTCCTTACAATATCTTCCTATGTCTTTTTTGTCTTGGCTTTTATATTTAGATCTTTGATCCATCTTGAGTTGATTTTTGAATAAGGTGTGAGCTGGTGTCCCTCTCTCAATTTTTGGATATGGATATTCAGTTCTCCAAGCACCATTTGTTGTAGAGGCCATTTTCTCCAAGTTGAGTGAGCTTGGTGGCCTTCTCAAATATCAGATAACTGTATATACAAGGATCTAAATCAGAGCTTTCAATTCAGTAGCAGTGGTCAATGTATCTATCCTTGTGTCAATAACATGCAGTTTTGACCACTGTAGCTTTTTGTATGATTTAAAGTCAGGAAGTATCATTCTTCCGATTTCATTTTTCTTATTCAATATGTCTTTGGCAATTCGGACCTCTTGCTGTTTCAAATAAATTTCATAGTTTTTCCAATTCAGTAAAAAATTCTGTGTTGATTTTTATTGGGATTGCATCAAATGTGTATATTAGTTTTGGTAAGATAGACATCTTAATGATGTTCGTTCTTCCTATCTATGTACAGGGAATATTCTTCCATTTATTTAAGTCTTTTTTTATTTCCTTTAACAGTGCTGTGTAATTTTCTGTGTATAAGTCATTTATATTTTAGTTAAGTTAATTCCTTGGTATTTGATTTTTTAAATTATTTTTGTAAATGGTACTTTTTCTGGAATTTTTCCTCAGATTGCTCATTAGTGGTGTGCAGAAATGCTACTGATCTTAAAGCCTGCAATTTCCTTGAACTTTTTAAGCTCTAGAAGCTTTGTTGTAGATTTCTCAAGGCTTTCAATGTATAGGATCATTTCTTCTGCAAATAGTGAAATTTTTACATCTTTCTTTCCAATTTGGATGGATTTTATATCTCTTTTCTTGCATCAGTGTTCGATCAAGTACTTCTAAGACAATGTTAAATAAGAGTGTTGATCATGGGCATCCTTGTCATATTCCTGATGATAGAGGGAAAGCTTTTAGGAGTTCAACATTGTATATGATATTAGCTGGGTTTTTTTCATATATGTCCTTTATCATGCTCAGAAAATTCCCTTCTATTCCTATCTTTTGCAGTGTTTTTATTAGGAAAGGATGCTCTATTTTGTCAAATGGTTTTTCTGCATCTATAGAGATGATCATGTGATTTTTTAAAATCTCTTTATGTGGTGTATTACATTGATTTTCGTATGTTGAACCTTCCTTACATACCCAGGATGAAACTCATTTGTAATAATGTATAATTCATTTGAGGTGTTGTTAAATACGATTAGCAATTATTTTCTTCAGGATATTAGCATCTAGGTTCATCAGAGTGATTGGTCTGAAATTTTCTTTTCTTGTGGCTTCTTTTTTGGCTTTGATATTAGGGTAATGTTGACATCATAGAATGAGTTAGGCATTGTTCCTGCTACTTCTAATTTTTGGAAGAGATTAAGCGAGATTAGTGTAAGTTGTTTCCAGAATGCTTGGTAAAATTCACCTTTGAAGCCATCTGGTCCTGGGCTCTACTTAGTTGGGGAGTTTTTGATTACTGATTCAATCTTTTTACTTGTGATTTATCATTTGAGTTCATGAATATCTTCTTTCATCAACATAGACTGCTTGTGTGTTTCTAGGAATTTGTCAACTTCCTCTAAATTATGTTTCTGGTTGGCATATAATTTTTCAAAATATCCTCTTATGATACTCTTTCTTCCTGTGGTGTTCATGGTGATAGCCCCTTCTTCATTTCTTACTTTGTGTATTTGCATCTATTCTCTTTTTTTCTTTGTTAGTGTAGCTAAGGGTTTGTCAATTTTATTGATCTTCTCAAAGAACCAGCTTTTGGTTTTGTTTATTTTTTCTAGTGCTTTCTTATTTTCTATTTCATTTAGTTCTGCTCTAATATTTATTTTTTCCCTCTTTCTACTTCCTTTTGAGTTCGTTGATTTATTGTTCTTTTTCTAATTCCTCCAAGTGTGCAATTAGATCTTTGATTTTAGCTCTTTCTTCTGTTTTGATATATGCATTTATGGCTATGAATTTCCCTCTCAGTTCAGCTTTTGCTGCATCCCATAGGTTTTGATGTGTTGTCATTTTCGTTAATTTCAAGTTAGTTACTAATGACTTTTGAAATTGCCTCCTGGATGCACTATTTGTTTAAGAGTGTTCTGTTTAACTTCCATATCCTTTTGCCTAATCTGGTTCTCTGGCCTTACTGATTTCCAGCTTCATTCCATTGTAGTGAGAGAAATTATTCTGTATAATTTTAATCTTTCTGAGTTCATTGAGTATTTTACTGTGACCTAGCTTGTAGTTTATCTTGGAGAATGAACCATGTGCACTCAAGAAGAATGTACATCCCACTGTATTTTGCTGTATTGTTCTGTATATGTCTATTAGATTCAGATTTTCTAATGTATTATACAGAGTCTTTGTTTATTGATTCTCGGTTGAGATGTTCTGTCTAATGTTCATAATGGTGTATTAAAGTACCCCACTATAAATGTAGAGACATCTATTTCTCCACTTATTTTCTCCATTACTAACCTCATGTATTTTGGGGCACCCTGGTTAGGTGCAAAATGTTTATAATTTTTCTTTCTTCTTGAATGATTACCACTTTTACTAATATGTAGTGTCTGTCTTTGTCTCTTACAATATTTTTGCATTTAAAGTCTATTATGTCTGGTATTTGTATAGCTATTCCTGCCCTTTTTTGGTTATTGTTTGCTTGTAAAATTGTTTTCTAGCCATTCACTTTCAGCCTCCTTGAATCCCTGGGTCTAAGGTAGATTTCTTGTAGACAGCATATAGATGGATCATATTTCCTTATCCACTATGCCAATTGGTGCCTTTTGCCTGGTGATTTTAATTCTTTATCATCCAGTGTTATTATACTCAAGGAATTACTTATGTTAGTCCTATTTTCTTTGGTATTATGTAAGTTATATGTAGTTTTTATTTTCTTTTTGTATTTTTGCTTGTTCTTACACTGACTTCCAACTCCCTCTCTTCTGTGCTTTCCCTTCAACATGCAGAGCTCCCTTTAGTATTTCTTGAAGGAAAGATTTCTTATTTTCATACTCTCTTAATTTCTCTATCTGTGAATATTTTGAACTTTCCATCATTTTTTAATGCCAGCTTTGCTGGATAGAGAATTACTGGCTGGAAGTTCTTTTTTATTTGAGTAATTTGAATACGTCATACCATGGCCTTCTTGCCTCCATGGTTTCAGATGAGAAATCAGCATGTAAACTTTTTGAGCTTCCATTGTACATGATCGTTCTCTTTTTTCTTGCTGCCTTCAGTATTTTCTCTTTGTCTTGAACATTAGACAGTTTAATAAGTATATGACTTAAAGTAAGCCTGATGTAATTTATAATATTTGGGGTATGCTGTGCTTCCTGAACATTTATGTCTATCTCCTTCAATAGGTTTGGGGAGTTTT
The DNA here is from genome assembly GCA_026826555.1 of Tolypeutes matacus. Lineage (NCBI taxonomy): Eukaryota > Metazoa > Chordata > Mammalia > Cingulata > Chlamyphoridae > Tolypeutes > Tolypeutes matacus. The sequence continues at coordinate 1,134,416 of JAKSZT010053994.1, forward strand.
CAGCCATTATTTCCTACAACACTCTTTCTGTTACCTTTCCCTTCTCTTCTTCATCTGGGCTACCTATAATGCATATGTTTGTGCATTTTGTGTTGTCATTCAAATCCCTAAGTTCCTGTTGGAATTTTTCTATCTTTTTATCTATCTGTTCTACTATCTATTTGATTTCAGATGTACTGTCTTCCACATCACTAATTCTTTCTTTTGTCTATTCAAATCTGCTGTTATGTGCTTCCAGTGTCTTTTTGATTTCTTGGATTGTACCATTCATCACCATCATATCCTTTATCTTTTTATGTATGTTTACAATTTCTTCAGTATGCTCTCCCAGCATCTTCTTAATATCTTCCATCTCTTCCGTCACTTCATTAAGTTGATCCATGATATTGTTTGGATAGCTTTGATTACTTGTTTGAGGTTCTGCATCTCTTTCTGGTTTTTATTTTGTTCATTGGTCTGGGCCATGTCTTCCTGTTTCTTAATATGGTTTGTAATTTTTTTTTTTTTTGTCCTCTGGTCATTTTTTAATCTTAATGGGTTTATTCAGTTCATTAGCTTCTCTCATTACTCTAGAGGTTTATTTAGCTGCTGAGTTTGTGTGTGTTTTAAGTTTTCTCTTTGACACTTTATTGTTTCTGGTCTATTTCCCTGCTGTTTTCTGTGTTCCCTTGAAGGAAAATTATTAGTGTCAGAAAAAGTGGATGAGATAAAGGAAAAAGGATAATAGTAATAATAATAGTAAAAGTTACTAGAGGGACCATATAAAACCTAGTAAAATGAATATTTAACTCATGCAAGCAGTGTAGAGTAATAGGAATATAAAAAGCAGAATACCTACAATGAAATGGGAAACCAAATAAAGAAAAAATATATAGAATGACTTAAAAGGCCAGAATGATTAGGAAACAGAGATAGAGAAAAGAAAGGATAAAATGAAAAAAGTTAATTAAAAAAAAAGAAAATAGAACAGACAAGATAGAAATAGAAACCAGAAAAATGAGGACTAAATAAAGGAATTTGGAATGTAAGAACCACAAGTGAAAGCAGAAGACAGAAAGATGAAGTAAGGAAAAGAACATTGGTAGACAAATCAATATACACAGAAAATGGGATTTCAAGGAAGAAGCATAGCAATAAAGAAACAAGCCAGCAGCACCTATTTTTAAAAAGGGGGTGGGGAAGATAGAGGTTTGAAAAACAAACACACAAGTAACAGTCAAACAAAAACTAAGGAACAACTGTGTTGCTTCTTAAGCCCCTGTAGAGCTTCTCAAGCTACTGGTGGTCATCAATCAATTACCATGCAGTCTTCTCTCTGCAGGTTTTCAAGTGGGTTTTAGCAAGTAAACTGTTATTTTTTAAAAGTAACCTTTTTTTAGGAAAAATAAGGGATGCAAGAGAAGCTAATACAAAATACAAAAATAATGTCTACATTTTCCCTGTTGTAAAGTACCAGCTTGATGTTTAATATCCTGGTAGATCACTACCTAAGAGGAGTGGAAGCAGACTAGGGACCATATGTATTCGAGATGAAAACTCCTCCACTGAGCTAAACTTTCTTGTTGGGTCAGTTAGCTCAGAAATCACTTTCCCTTGGGCAGGTTTGACTACCCTTGGGCAGCAGAATTCAACAGGCTGTGTTAGAAGATCATCCCTCCCCCTTCCTGGTCATGTTGACTTCCCTATTGAAATTCAAATGGGATCCTGGCTACTGAATTTACCACACAGTAATGATTCTCAAACTTTTTCTAGACCATCCCTTCTCCCAAGGGACACCAAATAGGCTCTTGGAAACTTATTAAGTGCTTCCTACTGCTTGGCTCCCATAAGGGAATTGAATTTTTGATAGTTTTCAGCATGGAACTAATCAATTGCCTGACTCCACACTCGCACAGGCCAAGTTTCTCTATGACAGGGCAGTTAGGTAAATCAGGCTTCCTCAGCAGATTCACCTTTCCCCTCTGCCTGGTGCCATCTTGAGCTGGCTGGTATGCTCCCCAAAGCTCAAAGGGATTCTAGGCAACCAAACACACAGTAAGGATACCACTCTCCACCTTTTGCCAGAACCCTCTCACTCTGAGTATGCTCCCCCTTGCTGGGTGGCCAGTTGGAGTTGAGGCTCACCCTGCTCCCTTGCCCTGAGTGTGGTGCTTAGCCATCCACTGTTTCCAGCCAAGGGGCTATAAACTCAGTTTTTTATCTTCAGCAAACTATCTCCCTATCCTGCTCCCTCCAGGTTGATGCTCCAAAGACTCCTGTTTGTGGGCTCCCAGAACAGCTCACTCAGGCAGAATTTTGTCCCCCTCAATTGTCTTTTGTGAGAGAGATTGTGAGCACCCACTTAAACTGATGCCATCTCGCTGCCTCCCTCTGTAGTCTAGTCAATGCATGATTTTGCATTTTGTGTTGTCTTTCAATTCCCAGACACTGTATCATTTTCCTATTCTCTTCTCTTTCTCTTCTCCTGTCTTTTCTAGTTCAGATGTTCTATCTTCAAAAACACTAATTCTGTCTTTGAGCAATTCAAATTGGCTCTTATGTTCCTCTAATGTATGTTTTTTTAAAATTTTTTAAGGATACTTAGATGACATAAATGTTACATTAAAAATGTAGGGGATTCCCATATGCCCAACTCCCTACCATTCCTACATGTTTCCACATTAAAAACATCCTTCATTTGTGTGGTACATTTGTTAAAATTGATGAACACATATTGGAGCATTGCTACTAAGTGTGGATTATAGTTAACTTTATACTTTAAACTCTCTCCTGCACAATTTTGTAAATTATGACAATATATATACTGGCCTGTAGCTGTCATTGCTTCATCATTCATGACAATTCCAATGTCCCCACATTATACCTATTTTTCCCTCTCTCTCCCCTTAGAACCTCCAGAGGCCATTACCTCCACATCAATGATAAAAGTTCTTCCATTCCTAGAATAACAATATATCTGTAGCAGAGTAAAAGTAAGGCTGCTCTAGTCCATTGTGTTCATTACGCAATCCAGAAGATTTTGGGATGAAATTGAAACCAGTTAGTATTGCAGGGTGCCTAAGAGTTACTTACTGAGAGCTCCTTGTTGCTCAAATGTGGCCTCTCTCTAAGCCAAATTCAGCATATAAATGCTTTACCTTTCTATAATGAGGGACATGATTTCTGGAGATAAGCCTCTCTGGGCCCTCGGGATTACTATCATGTGCCAACTAGCAATGCAATTGGGAAAAGTCATTGAATAAAAAGGGGAAATGGTAAAGAGAAATGAGTTTATATGCCTAAGAAACTTCAAAGTGAGTCAGAAGATATTTCCGGATGTTACTTATGCAAGTCTCAGCAGGATCTCAATCACTACCTAAGTAAATATTGCCTCAAATAGTGGGGTCCAGGGCTCTGGATACATCCAGACACTATAGTCAGTGCAGATATTTCAGGAGTTTGGTGCCATACCATTGGTCTCCACTTTGAAATTTATGTTCCCCAGTGTTACAAAATAGGACTCAGTTGTGGTTTCCCTACACAGGGCTCTTCTGCCTTTCTATTTGAATGTATAGTTAGTACTAGATCTCATAATTGTATGTCTAAAAGACTTAAGTCTTTGGGCAGTCCATATGCCAACCTTGCCCTGAATCTCAACTGAGTAATAAAACCAGCACTCCAGTTTATTGGACTCACCCAGGACAACTAGCAAGGAGATGATGATGGACAATGACCATCCCAGGGAACAGAGAGATTCTGTAACTTCAAGCAAGATTGTCCCATCCATCTCTCACAATAGCTCTAAGCCCCCTCTCAATTAGATGGGGGGGGGGGATGAAGGAAGGACTAGAGTAGACTTATTGGTATTCTACTATGGTCTCATTGTGATTCTAGCAATGGAAGAACTTCTATCATTGATGTGGAGGTAAGGGCCACTGGAGGTTCTGAGGGAAGGGAGAGGGAAAAACAGGTGTAATATGGGGGCATTTTTGGGACTTGGGAATTGTCTTGAATGACATCACAATAACAGATACTGTCCATTATATATCTTGCCCTAATTTACAAAATTGTGTGTGAGAGAGTGTGAATGACTATCTAAATTACAATCCATGCCTAGTGGCAATGCTCCAAAATGTGTTCATCAATTTTAATAAACGTACCTCACCAATGAAGGATGTTGTTAATCTGGGAAAATGTGGAAGGGGTAGGGAACAGGGCTTATGGGGATCCCCTATATTTTTATGTAAAATTTATTTTAAAATATAAAATAGTATATAAAAAACTGTCATAAGAAAATAAAATGAAAATAAAGAATTTCAAATAACCTTAGGAATAAATGAAGGTAAGATTAGAGAAGATAATAGTATCCCTTCCTTTCTTGATTAAACAACAATCATAATGTTTTATGGCATGGAGTAACAGGCTATACAATCCAAGACTGACCTGCATACTATATTAACACCTAGCACATCTATCCCCTAATATGAGTAGTTTCTTACAACTAAACCAGTAACACTGAACACTGTTTTCCACCCAAATCTGTAGTGGGGGACTGAATAAATCTTTTAGACAGATGATATTTAAAAAGTAGAAATATAAATCAAATAACCTTTTCTTATTCAGTGAAGCTTGTGTTACAAAGTCTTTTTTTAACTTGGCATTGTAAATTAGGTGAATATATTCAAAGAGTTAAAACAGCTGCCAAATATGTTACATTTATAAATGAAACATTTTTTCTGAGTCAACATAAAATTTTTATCCCTGTATATATTTGTTTTTCTTTAAAAGTTTTATGTGTGTATTTATAACTGCCTATATGTGCATATGTGTTCATTCAAGAAATTATTTATGTATTCCCAAAGATGAAATTTTAAGGCTGGAAATAAAATTCCTTACAAGACTTTCATTGATTCTCAGTTGTGATATTGTGCAATATAACTGGAATCGTTCAATGAAAGACCATGATGGGGGAAACGGATGTGGCTCAAGAGGTTCAGCATCCGTCTACCATATGGGGAGACTGGGGTTTGATCCCCGGTACCTCCTGGTAAAAAAAAAAAAAAAAAAAAGACCATGATGGGCTGGACAACCAATATCTTATATGAAATTTATTATAATGACCAATCACATATTTAGACATTTTGTCATGTTGTGCATTGATTTTCTGTTACACCAAGAGGATGAAACAAAATCTATGGGATTGTGGGTAATGGTTTCTCTTGAAGGAGTTGTATTAGTCGGCCAAAGGGGTGCTGATGCATAGTACCAGAAATTTTTTGGCTTTTATTTTTTTTATTATTTATTTATTTATTTTATTGTGGGTAAAAATCAAATTTTTCACAATACAAACAATATTTGTAAAACGATATATAGATATATATGCATATATGTGCATTTGCTTACATAAATGTTATTTTTTTTCATATATATTTTAAAAGATGCTTAGATTACATAATAAAGAGTATTTATTTGGGGCGAAATCTTGCAGTTACAAGGCCTAAAGAGTCCAACTCAAGGATTCAAGGACAAGATATACATTCTCACCAAAATCAGTTACCATGTATTCAAGCAAGATTGCAGTGCTCTCTGCCTGGTCTCTCCTTTCTTCTTCTTCTTAATGCTCTGTAGGCCCAGCTTCTTCTGATCCTAGCTGGAGACTGGCATTGGGCTTGGCTGCTCTGTTCTCTTCAGCTGTAAACTATCACGTGAATGGCTTATGTCTCTTCCTGGGGCTGCAGGATCAAATGCTCTCCCCTTTCATGTCTAAGGAGTTTTCTCTCTTCCTGTGTCTTCTGTCTGTGTCCATTTTTCAGCCTACCAAGTGGGTGGGGATTCAACCCTGAGTCAACTGGTGGGGTCAAATAAAAAGTCTTAAACTGATTTAATTAAGTAAACTTAAAACCTTTGAATTTAATACAAACAAAGGGTATCACACACAGAGGAACAAACCAGTTTACAAATATAATCCTTTTCTTTTGGGGGATTCAGAAATAATTTCAAACTGCCACAGAGTTAATATTTCTTTAGACAGAAGATTTTTATATAACTGAAATGAAAGTTAAACTCCTTTCCATCTCTGAAAAATATAATGAGAAAATGATCTTTTATTCAAATATGGAATATATACAGGTCACTCATAATAATGGAGATTAGCATGTCACTGCACTGAGGGAAGTCTTGGAAAGAGACTTGGAAGGGTGTGTGCTACACTATGCAACAGACTAATAAGGAAGAAGTATGACAAGGACTTGAGAAAAGAGAGTGAAATTATTGGCTATGTTTGAATTGAAAAGAGGTTTGGAGAAAGCAAACATTTCTTAAATCTTGAATAAATGATTTAAATATTATTTAAGAAAATGAAATTTAAAATTAGAAGGCCTCAGTATTCCAGCAAGTTGTGGGGCTAGCATTTGAATTAATGTGTCTTTCATTCAAGACTTGAATTCATTGTCCATTTTTTTAATAAGAGAATTTGTAGATTTACAGAAAACCATTCATACATCATATAGTTTCCATATACCACCTTATATTAACACTAGTGTGGTATGTTTGTTACATTTCATGAAAGCACATTTTTATAATTGTACTATAAATATATTATATATTTGGTTCATCTTTTACAATAGGGTTTACTGTGTTGAATCATGCTAGGTCTGCTTTTTTAAAATTTGAATTCTAGCAACATATTTACAACCTAAAATTTCCACTTTAATCACATTCAAATAAATAATTCAGTGATGTTATTTGCATCCAAAATGTTGTGCTATCATCACCATCATCCATTACCAAAACTTTATGATCAACCCAAATAGAAACTCTGCTTTTTAATGTTAAATCATTTCCTACTTCTGGTTTCCACAATTTGTTTATCTAATGATTTCATATCAGTGAGAACATACATTATATGTTCTTTTGTGTCAAATGGGAAATGTTTGGAAAAGAATTTCATCTGATAACTAAGGTGCATTAGTATTGAAATCAGAGTCATTTTAAATTAAAATCTAGGGGCTTTATGTGTGTTATGTACTTTCCCTAAGTTTCATTTTCTTTATCTGAAAAATGTCTAATAATCTTAACTAATACATTTATTCAAAGGATTAATTGTGGTAAAACAATCAAGGGTAATATAAAGGAAAATATTTTCTAAAATAAAGGTAATATTTAATTAAATAGGTAATTATTCTTACTGCTGTTGTTACTGCTAACTAGGGATATTCTTTTATCTTAGAATAGTATTGTTAAATTTGGTCATAGAGGTCCTGATTGATAATAAAGTCTGTGTAGTTATGTAGCATTTCCATGATTATTCTCTTCATATCCCTATACCTTGTGTTGTAAATTAGAGGATTCAGAAATAGAATTACCATGTAATAAATGACAGAGGACAGTGTATCTCTATGAGGGATATGTAAGGAGAAAGGCCTGAAGTAAACCACAATGGCTATGCCATAGTATATCATGTCTTGCTGTCACAAATGGAAAAGATTCCATGTATCTCCTGAGTACCAGTGATCTTCTGAATAGTGGAAAAAATATTCCCCTAAAATATAAGTTTACAAATAAAGAGTGAGAACAAAGATAGCTCTTACCATATTTTACCATGTACAGTGGGGAGCAATGTAAAATGACAGCTAATCATCAAACTGAGATGGATACATCAGACAAAATAAAGACTCATACAAGTCCAGCTTGGTGAGTAAGTGAGACTTTTTATGGGGCTTATTTGAGGAAGTCATTCACACAATAGTAGTTCTGAGCCTGACTGTGGCTTAAATCCTCATCCATGGTGGCAAGCAGGGAGCATGGTTCATCTTAGGCTTTAGCAGCACTTACCACAAAGTAAGAGGGCTCTTTCATACTACATATATATATATGTGTGGATGGGGAGGACATGTGGAGGGAAGCATGATTAAGAATTCTAATGTTCAATACAGATAATCAAGGATCAGTCATTCAAAATGTCTCCCTGTAGAGCAGAAGTTACACTTTCACAGTAACAACATATAACAAGCATTTACAATGTTTGTCATTAAGCTGGTGTTATATTTTTACAGTAATAACACAAGGGATCTGGTCAAGCAGTTTGCAGAATAGATTATTCTTAGAGTTTCCTGGGAGAGAAGTCTAAAATATTTAAAAGGTATGAGCTCAGAAACAGTTATTTCTCAAGGCTTGCTGTGTAACTATTAAGAAATGAAATGGTGACTAAAAGTAGAAAGAAATGGAAGGGCTGTGAGAAAAATGCAAAGCCATATATGCTACAATCCACCTGGTCCCACAATTCATAAAATTTCCACCACTTCTTCTACATAAGGCCCTGAGCGTGGAAAGGGGAATTTACAAATGAAGGTGTTGTGCTATTAGTGTACAGCTGCCCGACAAGCAAATTATTACAGTGAGAATACCACACAATAAAAAGTAACTCCAATATTACTGTAGTTTTGTGTGCCAGGAGGAAAAAGCATCCACTAAAGATAGGGTTTTCATGTGATAGACTTTTGTAAATGATCCAAAGCCTTGGTAACATTAACATGTTCATCAGGTAAGGAACAGTAAGCAGTGCCGATTATAGCACAAGTGCCCTACCCCATACAGCAGTAGGTATATTTAATTCCATACAGTTTTGTAATACCTCTTTTCTCATTTGAGTTATTTTGTCATTCAAGAGGCATCTAAAGCTCCAGCACCAGAAATAAAAACACTAGCTGGTCACTCTCACCAGACTAGAGAGTGCTTTAGTATAATGCCAAAATTGTCTTGTAGAGCTGGGAAGATTTGGAGAGTGCTGGGCAAAATTGAGTAAACTTCCTCATAGGAAAAGTTTGTGTATAATTCCCAGTTGAAAGGATACACTAGTGTACATCTTCCTATCCAATTATGGGGGAGATATTGCCAAAAAAATATTTTCCACATAATAAGTTGAAAGACAATATGGCTGGAGATGTAAAGGACACCAAGAAGACACAGAAAGAGTGCAAAGAATAAATTGACAACCTGAGTAAAAAAGTAACAGCACATGGGAATGAAAGACACAATAAGTGGGATTAAAAACACATTAGATGCATACAATAAAAGAACTGAAATAATAGAAGAAAGAATATGTGATACTGAAGGCAGAACAGCTGAAATTGAAGAGATAAAAGTACAGAGAGAAAAGAATAGAAAACAATGAGTAGGGTCTTAGAGAATTGATTGATAACATGAAATACAACAACATATGCCCATGGGAGTTCCAAGGGAGAAAAGAAGGGAAAAGGGGCAAAAAGAATATTAGAGGGAATAATGGATGAAAATTTCTGAAAACTCATGACAGAAATGAACATACATTTCCAAGAAACAGAATACCCCCAATCAGAATAAATCCAAATAGACCTACTACAAGACACATACAAATCAGAATGTCAAACTTCAAAGATAAAGAGAAAATTCTGGCAGCAGAAAGGGAAAAACAACTCATCACATTGAAGGAATGCCCAGTAAGACAGTGCAGATTTCTCATCAGAAACCGTGGAAGTGAGAAGACAGTGGTGTGATACAATTAGGGTAATGAAAAAGAAAAAAAAAGTCAGCTGAGAATTCTTTATCCAACAAAACTGTCATTCAAATGTAAAGGTGAGTTTAAAATATTCACAAACAAACATAAACTAGGAGAATTCATTAAAAAAAAAAAAAAAGGAATGCACAGTTGCAGAAAATATTAAAGGGAGCCTTATATCCTGAGGGAAAAAAAGGAGAGAGAAAGGCTTGGAGGAGAGTGTATAAGGCAAAAACAGCAAAAAGGATAACCAAAAAATAGAAAGACAGATGAAAATAAGTTGTGCATATGAAAAACAAATAATAAAATGGTGGAAGTAAATAATGTATTTACAGTAATAACATTGAATATGAATGTATTAAACTCCCCAATCAGAAGATATAAGCTCACAGAATGGATACAAAAATCATGAGTCATCCATATGCTGCTTACAAGAAACTCATCTTAGACCCAGGGATACAAACCATTTGAAAGTGAAAGTTTGGGGAAAAAAATACTTCATGCAATATTAACACAAAAAGAGCAGGGATGCCCCTTATAATATTGGACAAAACAGATTATAAATGCAAAAAATGTATAAGACAAACAGAAGACCATTATATATTAATAAAAGGGACATTCTACTAGGAAGAAATAGCAGTCATTAATATTTATGCACCTAACCAATGTGCCCCAAAATACATGAGGCAAACTCTGGCAAAACTGAGGGAAGAAATAGACCTCTCCTCAGCAATAGTTGGATATTTCAAACACCACTCACATCATTAGAATAGAACCTAACAGGAGATAATCAAGGAAACAGAAAGCTTGAACAATGTGATAATCAACCTAGACCTAACAGACATATAAAGGATATTACATCCCAAATCAGTGGATTATACATTCTTCTCAAGTGCTCCTGGATCTTTTTCCAGGATAGACCACATGTTGCAGGTCTCAATAAATATAACAATATTGAAATTATACAAAGCACCTTCTCTAATCATAATAGAAGGTAGCTGGAAATCAATAATAGAAGGGAAAGTTGAAAATTCACAAGTATATGAAGGCTAAACAACACACCCCTAATCAACCATTGGATTAAAGAGAAATAAGTAAATATCTCAAGAAGAATGAAAATGAGAATACAACTTATCAAAATTTATAGGATACAGCAAAGGCCGTGATGAGAGGGAAATCTGTAGCCCTAAATGTCAATATTAAAAGAGAAGAAAGAGCTAAAAAAAGAGGGGGGGGGGGAAGACAGACAACAGAACACCTGGAGGAACTAGAAAAGGAACTGCAAATTAACTCTAAAGTAAGCAGAAGGAAATAAATAATAAAAATTAGAGTAGAAATAAATAAAATTGAGAACAAATATGATAGAGAAAATCAACAAAACTAAAAGTTTATTATAGAAATTCAAAACAATGAACAACACCCTAGATAGACTAACAAAGAAATAAGAGAGAAGATGCAAATAAATAATATCAGATATAATGGTGGGAAGCATTATGACTGACTCTACAGAAATAAAAAGGATCATAATAGGATATTACAAGAAACTGTATGCCCCAAAATTAGACAACCTAGATTAAATGAAAAAATTCTTAGAAATGCACAAAGAACCCACATTGACTCTACAAGAAATACAAGAACTCCACAAAGTAATCACATTTAAAGAGTTTGAATAAGTCATCAAAAATATCCCAACAACATTGAAATTGTCCTGAATGACACTGCAATGACAGATACAGGCCATTATACATGTTTTCAAAACCTATAAAATTGTGTGGCCCAGAGTGTAAACAATAATGTAAACTATAGTCCATGGTTAGTAGCAATGCTTCAATATTTGTTCAGCAATTGCAACAAATGTACCACACTCATGAAACACATTAATGTGGGGAAGTGTGGGAGGGGGAGGGGATGGGGCATATAGGAATGCCCTATATTTTTATGCAATATTTGTGTAATCTAAAGCTTCTTTAAAAATAAAAAAATAAATAAATAAATTTAAAAATAAAGTCCAAAAAAAGAAAAAAAACTCTCTCAACAAAGAAATGTCCAGATCCAGATGGTTTTAGAGGTGAATTCTACCAAGCATTTGGAGAAGATTAACAAGGAAACAGAGAACTTGAACAATATGATAAAGAAGCTAGACCTAACAGATATATACAGACATTTGTATCTCAAATCAACAAGTTATACATTCTTCTCAAGTGTTCCTGGATTTTTCTCCAGGATACACAAGATGTTAGTCACATGGCAGTCTCAATAAAAATAAAAATATTGCAATTATACAAAGCACCTACTCAGATCATAATAGAATGAAACTGGATATCAATAATTGAGAAGAAGGGAAATTTTGAAAATGTGTGGAGGTTGAAAAACACACTCCTAAACAATCAGTGGGTCAAACAAGAGATTATGGTGAAATTTGTAAATATATTGAGATGAATGAAAATGAGAACACAACATATCAAAACTTGTGAGATACAGCAAAGACAGTGCTGAGAGGGAAATCTATAGTCCTGAACACCTATATTAAAAAAGAAGAAAGGGACTTCCAGGAAGATGGCATCAAAGTAGGTAGGAAGAACTCAACCATCTTTCAAAAACAACAGAGAATGGGCAAAAGGCTGTCTGAAGAAGCTTCTGTGAGGATCTGTAGACCATGAGAATGCTGCACATCATCCAGGAAGGAAAGGAATAGAGAGACAAAGATGCCAAAGGGAAAATATAAGTTACTAACCCTTGTGGCTGGGAAGCCAAATAGCCTTGGTAAAACCTCTGGTTCACTGCAGCCAATTGATTAGGAAAGGATAATCTACTCCTGAAAGGAAAAAAGTTTCTGGCAGAAGGCAGAGAGTGGCTTCTCTTCAGTGAGTCTGGCTATCTTAGCTCCATTTAAATCTCAAAAAAAGACACCAGGCATCACTGAAACAGTCACAGGGAGAGGGGAGAGGGTATCTGATCAGGCAGATTGTCACAGCCAGCCACCCTGGAAGACAGAGGAAGTAGAAGGTAGTGAGAAGGTAGGTGGAAACAGGCACAAAACCAGCCTGGGAGAGAAAGAAGCCTGGTGAGATAGACACAAAATTGTTAGAAGCCCAACTCGCCCGAGGGAAAGGGGGCAGGGAGACCAGATAAGATTTCCGAAGCCTACCTAACCTGTGATGTGGGTGTAGCTCAGTGTAGAAATGCCTGACTAAATGGTAACTCCAAAGTGAAAGTATTCAGAGAATGATCCACTGGGTTGTCAGACATCCAGCCAGCAACTTAAGAAAAGGAATTTATAGACTGAAATTTTACTTTTGTTTTATGTTTATTCATCTGTTATTTTTTTTTTTTTATCATTTTTTAATTTATTTATTTTTTTGCTAAAACCAGATAGTGTACATGTGGACGGTAGGTTGAAAGGTAATTCTTTGATCAGCATAGGCACCCTGAGACAGTTCTAAAGGGACTAAGAGGGAAGCCTGTTTTTCCTGGTTTTTTTGTTTGTTTGTTTATTGGTTGGTTTTTGGCTTTTGTCATACTCTTTCTTAGTTTCCTTTTTATCTTTACCTTATTTTCTCGCCTTAGTTTTTAAATTCCTTTTTTCTTTCCTTTTTTACCTCTTCTATTGCATTTATTTCATTCCATCTTTTCTTGTTTGGGCTTCTTTCTTTTTTCTTCCTCTTCTCTTGTCATCTTTCCAGTCATTTATTTTATTCTGTTTTTATTTCTTGATCAAATTTTTTATTCTACATTTTTAATTCATAATTCTTTGTATTTTTTATGACTTTCCACTCTTTATGCATACTTATTTTACTGGCTCTTGTATTTTCTTTTCTATTTATTTTACTATTACCATTATTCTTTTGCTCTTCTACCATTCCTTTTCTGTGGACTTAATATTTCTTGAAGTGAACAGACACAACTACACAAATATAGAATAAGAGGAGCCAAGTGTCAAAAAGGAACCTTAATATATAAAAAATAAAAACAAACAATAGAAAGAGAAGCTAACCTTATGAATGAATTCATAAAGATAAACAGATGCCTAAACACCAACAAAAAATTACAAACCATACTAAGAAAATGGAAGAACATCTGAGGAAAAAACTAAAAGAGGAGGATATGAAAAATATGCAACAATTAAGGATGTCCAAACAAATATCATGAATCAACTTAATGAAGTTATAGCAGTTTGGCAGTTTGATATAGTTATGAATTACAAAAATAGATATTGGATTATGCTTGTAAACTGGTCTGTGAGTCTGGACATGATTGTTAGGATTAGGGATTTGATTTGGACACATTAGTAGGGTGTTGAGCCATGCCCCTTGGTGGGTGGGGGATCAAAGATAAAAGACATTGCAAAAAGAAAAATTAAGTTGGAGATATCACACTACCTGACTTTAAAATATACTACAAAGCTACAATGCTCAAAACTGCATGGTATTGGCACAAGGAGAGACTTGAGAGTTCTGATATAGATCCTCGCGTATACAGTCATCTGATATTCGACAAGGCCACCAAGCCCACTCAGTTGGGATAGAATGGCCTTCATAACAAGTGGTATTTGGAGAACTGGATATTCATATCCAAAAGAATGAGAGAGGAACACCATCTCACACCTTATAACAAAATCAACTCAAGATGGATCAAAGATCTACATAGAAGTGCCAAAACCATAAAGATCTTGGAAGATAGTGTAGGGAAGCATCTACAGGACCTTGTAATAGGAAATGGTTTCATGAATTTCACACCCAAAGCATGAGCAGCAAAAGAAAAAATAGATAAATGGGATCTCCTCAAAATTAAAAATTTCTGCACCTCAAAGGACTTTATCAAGAAAAAAAGGCAGCTTATCCAATGAGAGAACATATTTGGAAACCATATATCTGAAAGGAGCCTAATATCCTGCATATATAAAAAATCCTACACCTCAAAAATGAAAGGACAAACAATCTATTTAAAAAATGGGCAAGTGACCTGAAAAGACATTTTTCTAAGGAAAAAATACAAATGGCTAAAAAGTACATGAAAAAATGTTCGACATCACTACCTATTAGGGAAATGCAGATCAAAACTACAATGAGATACTATCTTACACCCATTAAAATGGCGGCTATTAAAAAAACAGCAGGCTGTAAGTGTTGGAGAGGTTGTGGAGGAATGGGTACTCTCATCCACTGCTTGTGGGATTGTGGAATGATCCAGCCACTGTGGAGGAGAGTTTGGTGGTTCTTCAGAAAACTAACAATAGATCTTCCATATGATCCAGCGATTCCACTGCTGGGTATATACCAGAAGAATTGAAAGCAAAGACACGAGCAGATATATGCACACCAATTCTTATAGTGTCATTGTACACTATTGCCAAAAGTTGGAATCAAACCCTATGTCTATTAACAGATGAATGGTTAAACAAAATGTGGTACATACATACAATGGAATATTACTCAGCTGTAAGAAGGAATAAAGTGCTAACACATGGAATAACTTGGATGAATCTTGAAAACCTTATGTTGAGTGAAGCAAGCCAGGCATTGAAGGATGAACAGTATATGACCTCACTGATTTGAACTGAGGAAAGTGAGCAGTTAACAAAAGATGGGTTAACAAGAGAGAGAAAAATAAGAGAAGGTTGTGAGTCATCACCCATACGGAAATAATCTATGTAAAGTGATTGTGTATAGCTGCATATTGAAGAATAGGACAGGTGGGTAATGATATTACTGGGTTTGGTGGTTCAGGGTTGACAGATGGGTAGATTAGGAAGGGCAGGTTAGAATACTTAGGATATAGGGGGAGAGATGGGCAGGGACTAGGTGAACACGGGAGTTGTGGATATGAGGATGAAAGTTCAGGAGTGGGACTGCTCTTATGGCAATACAACAAGGTAGTGTCACTGGTTTAGGGTGTTGGTTGAGGGCACATACAGGATGAGGTGCATCTGGACTAGGCTTCTGGGGTGTATGTGAGTGTTCATCCTGTCATAATGTGTTGTGTCAGGGAGTGGAGACCCACACAGTGAGTGGGAAGGAAATGGACCCCCATCTTTGGGAGGACCGATTCACCTAGAAACAGAAAGGTGTGCATCTCTTAGGAGCAAGGGTGGATCCTAATAGGGGAGGACAATCAGTGTGTCAAGACGTCTTGTTGTATGTAACTACGAATCTTGTCATCCAATGAATTAAGACAGTGGGGGAGGGTGTCATGTGTCCCAGGGGGATTGGGAGGGAGGAACAGAATAGATCAAACATGGGGCCATTGGAAATATTTTTCATTACCTTACAGTGATGGACACAGGACATGGTAAATATCATCAAAAATTATTAAACTGTACAGTCTAAATTGTAAATTATACTATAAACCATTGAAAATATTTAGTAGTTATGTTTCATTATCTGTATAACAGTTATAACAATGCTACCATCCACATACAAAAATGTTTTAATATGGGGTGAGGAAAAGTGAGGAGGTTGTGTATATGAGAGTCTCTAGTATTCTGTGTGTGACTTTGCTGTGTCCTAAAACTTCTTTGAAAATTAAATGAAAATTTGGGAGACACTGGGGAGTGAGAGGGAGAAGGTGCCATGTTACAGACTGGACACCCAATAATGCAGTGATAAAAGGAAAAATGTTTTAAAAATTTTTTTAATCTTTTTTTTTCCCCATTTTCTGAATATCCGAATCCTTTAATTTTAATTTTAGTTTTTTTTTTTTTTTAGTTTCCATGTATTTTAGCTTTTGCATTTAAACTTATCATTATTATTTCATTTTCCTATTAATTGTATTTGGCTATTATATGGGCTCCATCTTTAAGGAATATTTGGATCACAAAAGGATTACAGTAGAGTGCAGGAGAGGATCATTGGTGGGGAATGTCTGGGATGGGGGTCTCATGGGAGGAAGTTCACCTGAATATACATAAAAGATACATAAAATTGTTCAAGAGATCAAAGAGTGGGGCAGGGTAACAGTGGGTGTAGAATCACTCAATAAATGAGAGAATACTGAATTCCCAGCCTGGAGAGCTCTGCCACATTCTCCAAGAGAGCAGCAACAGTCTCCCAAATACAGGGGTAGTGTCTGGCAAAAGAGGATAGCCCACTAATGGGTTCTTTTTATTGATGACTAGCCTTATGACTCCTTGCTCTTTTAATTGAAACTTAGCCTACTGTTATGGGGTGCCTAAGGGTGGCAATCTGAGAGCCTCCTTGTTTCTCAAATGTGGTGTCTCTCTAAGCCAAACTCAGCATATGAATGCATTACCTTCCCCCAGCATGGGACATGACTTCTGGGGATGAGCCTCCCTGGCAACGAGGGATTAATATCAACTGCTAACTGGCAATATGACCAGAAAAAGACCTTGAATAAAAGGGGGAAAAGGTAAAGACAAATGAGTTCTTTTGGCTAAGAGACTTCAAAGAGAGTCAGGAGGTCATCTCAGAGTTAACGCTTATGCACAGCTCAGTAGGATGTCTTAGAACACCAAAGTGGATATCATCCCACACAAAGGGGTTCCTGAGGGCTCTGGAGACACCTAGGTCCTATATAAGGGAGGATAGCTCCAGGGATTGATGCCTTATCAGTGGACTCTACTTTGGAATCTGTGCTCCTGAGAGTGACATAGTTGGGCTCAAGTGAGTTTTCCTTGCACATAGTCCATCAGTCCCTTCTATTCAAACCTATGTGTGGTGCTGGAGTTTGCAGGTATACTTCCAGATACTGGAACCTTTGGCCTGCCCATGTGCCAGCTGTGCCTGGAATCTCAGTGGATCTGCACTCCTACTCTACAGCTCAACAAAATCACCCAAGACACCTGGTGAGGAGATGAAGATGGACAACAGCCATCCCAGGGAATTGAGAGA
The DNA here is from genome assembly GCA_026826555.1 of Tolypeutes matacus. NCBI lineage: Eukaryota > Metazoa > Chordata > Mammalia > Cingulata > Chlamyphoridae > Tolypeutes > Tolypeutes matacus. The sequence continues at coordinate 1,151,777 of JAKSZT010053994.1, forward strand.
GTCTGCAGCTGCAGGCAGGATAATCCCATCCATCTTATCTATGGGATATAGGCCCCCTCTCACTTGGAGTTGGAGTGGACATCACCATCGCAGATTCCCCAGGATTGGAGGAAGAGCTATGGACTAGAGTGGACTTACTGGTATTTTGTTGTAGACATATTGTGATTCAAGCAATGGAAGAAATTACAACATTGATGTGGAGCCAGTGGCCACTGGATGCTTATGGGGCAGGGAGAGGGAAAAGCAGTTGTAATACAGGGGCTTTTTCAGGACTTGGGGATTATCCTGAGTGATATTACAATGACAGATATAGGCCATTTTACATCAGCATATACCATGCAGAACTGTGTGGGAGAGTGTGGTCTATAATGTGAACTATGGTCCATGCTTAGTGGCAAAGCCCCAGGATGTGTATATCCATTGCAGATGATGTGCCACACTAATGAAAGATGTTTATGTGGAAGGTATGGGAGGTCAGGAACATGGGAATCCCTGTAACTTTTATGTAACCTTTATGTAATCTAAGCATCTTTAAAAAAAAAAAAAAAAAGACATGGCAAAGGACAGTGTAGAAATTTTTTTGAGTTGTAGTCCTGAAGCTGAGTTTTAATGCTGGTGCCCAGGTGAGCAAGCACACAGAGGAGCTTGATCATGAGGAAGGAGAGAAGGCCCTGGGAAGAGAAGCCATTCACTTGATAGTCTACAGCTAACCTTGTGGAGGAAACAGAGGAGCTGAGCCCAGAGAGAAATGGAGCCCTGGGAAGAGAGGAACCCATGAAGCCTGAACCCTTGCAAACATTGGTGGCTGTCTTGCTCCAACACGTGGCAAAGTCTTTAGTGAAGGAAGAAACTTATTCTTTATGGCCTGGTAATTGTAAGCTTCTACATTAAATACACTTTATAAAGACCAGAAGATTTCTAGTATTTTGCATCAGAACCCCTTTGGCTGACGAATACAGAAATGAAGGAGGAAATAATGGATATTAAGAAATCACTGAGGAAAATACTGAAGAAATTCTAAACAAATGTTAAAAGATAATGGATTTGATGGTGATGAATGGCATAATGCAAGTAATAAATAATACTCTGGAAGCATATAACATCAGATCTGAACAAGCAGAAGAAAGAATTGGTGACATTGAAGATAGTATATCTGAAAATATAGTAGAAGAGATAGATAAAAGGATAGAAAAAATTCTGCAGTGCCTGTGGGATTTGAATGACAACATATAACTCCCCAAACAAATGCTTTATAGGTATCCCAAAGGGAGAAGAGAAGAGGAAGGGATCAGAAGGAGTGTTGGAGGAAATAATTTTTGCAATTTCCCAGCTCTTTGGAGGGACATGGATATACATATTCAGGAAGTGCAGCACATCACAAACATTATAAATCCTAACAGGCCTACCATGAGACATATACTTACTAAATTGTCCAATGCTCAAGACATTGAGAGGATACTGTAAGCAGCAAGAGAAAAGAGATTCATCACATAAAAGGGAAGCTTTAAAAGATAAACAATGAAACAATGGAGGCAAGAAAGCAGCCATATGGCATAGATAGTTCAGATGCTAAAAGGAAAATCTTGTCAGTCAAGAATTCTCTACCCAGGAAGGTGGAATTAAAAAAATGAGTGAGAGTTCAATGAAAAGCAGTAATTAAGAGAGATTGTCAACAAGAAATCTGCCCACCAAGAAATACTAAAGAGAGTTCTGTAGCTGTAAAGGAAAAAAAAAATAAAGAGAGGGATGGAAGAGAGTTTAGAAAGAAATATTATTAGTAAGAATAACTAAAAAGAAAAAAGAGAAATAAAAACAAAATATGGAATATATTAATGAAAATATGGCAAATATAATTAATGTCTTGACAGTAATAACATGTAATGTTAATGGATTAAACTCCCTAATCAAGAGATACAGATTGGCAGAATGGATAAGGAAATATGACCTATCTACATGCTGTCTTTTAGAAGCTCACCTTAAACCCAGGAACAGAAGGAGGTTGCAAGTAAATGGTTTAAAAATGATTTTACATGCAAACAATAGCAAATAAAGGACAGGAATAACTATACTAATGAGAGAGAAAATAGACTTTAAATGAAAAATTATTTTATGAATCAAAGGACACTACATATTAATAAAATATCTATAATGAAGAAAGAATGATCATAAACATTTATGCACCTAACCAGGGTGCCACAAAATACATGAGGCAAACATTGAAAAATCTAAGTAGAGAAATAGATTCTTCTACAAGTATAGTGGGGAACTTTAATACAATATTATTACAAATATCAAAACATATTGAAACAGTGTCATAAAGAAACAGAGACAATAAAAAATACATTAGAGCATCTAGACATAATAGATATATACAGAATATTAAACAAAAACAATGGGGGATAAACATTCTTCTCATGTGCACATGGATCATTCTCCAGGGTAGACCACATGCTAAATCACAAAACAAATCTCAATGATCTCAGAAAGATTGAAATAATACAAAGTAATTTCTCTGACACAATGGAATGAAGTAGAGAAATCTTCCTTACTGGAAATCAGTAAGGATCAGAAAACTAGAATAGTCAAAAAGATACAGACCTTAAACAACACACTTTCAGACAATCAGTGGGTCAAGGAAGAAATTGGAAAATAAATTAATAGCTCTTGAAATGTGTGAAAATGAGAACACAATATATCAAAACCTATGGTATGCAACAAAAGCAGTAATGAGAGGGAAACTTATAGCCATAAATGCCTATATTAAAAAAGAAGAAATCCCTAAAATCAAAGATGTAACTGCACACCTGGAGGTAATAGAAAAATAAAAACAAACTAATCCCAAAGCAAACAGAAAGAAGGAAATAAAGATTGGAGCAGAGATAAATGAAATCAAGAACAAAAATCAGAAAAATTTATCAAAATCAAAAGCTGGTTATTTGAGAAGATTAATAAAATTTACATGCCCTCAGCTAGATTAAAAAAAGAGATAAGATGGAAATATATAAAATAAAAAATGAGGGATGGGATATCACTACTGGTCCCACAGAAATAAAGAGTATAATAAAAGGATACTTTGAAAAATTGTACATCAACAAAATGGATAACTTTGAAGAAATGGACAACTTTCTAAACACATACAAGCATCCAATATTGAAGAAAGAAGAGCTTGATGAACTCAACAGACCAATCACAAGTAGGAAGACTGAATTATTTTATTTTATTATTTTATTTTATTTGTTATTTTTAATTATTATTTAATTCTTATTATTTTTACTAATTTATTTTTTGGCTTTGTTTTGGGGGAAGGTTTACATCACAGGATGGCCACAACTGTGGCAAGGGAATATAACTCACGCAGGGTGTCAGTGATGAGGGATGTGTGGGGAGAGGTACACCTGGGTCATGCCCAGATGTGATAGGAATATGCTCAAGTGGTCATGGGATATTGTTTGAGTGGCTGGAGACCCACACAAAGCTGAAAGAATATTGAATCCCATGCTTGAAAGTCCTGCTATATCCTTTAAAAGAGCAGCAAAAATTCCCCCAAATATGTGGGCAGTACCTTGCAAAGGAGCACAGGCCATTATAGCAGTCCCTTGATATTGATGGTTGTTCTTATGAAACTTCTTTAGTGAAATTGAAACCTGGCCTAGTAGTATATGTTGCCTTAGAGTTACCTCCTTGTAGCAGTTTGATATTATTCATGTATTATGAAAAGAAATATAGATTGTGTTTGTAAACTGGTCTTTTCCAATAAATATATTTTATTGTATTAAATTCAGAATTTTCACTTTTACTTGATTTAGTTTTGATGCTGGAGGGAAGTAAATAGATGGAGAAGGAGAAAACAATGAGAGACAACTCAGTAGACAAGATCCTGCAGTTGCAGAGAGAGAGATTAGCCATTCACCTGATAGTTTGCATCTTCAGAGACCAGAGCTCTGAGCAGCTGACTCCTGCAAGAAATGAACACTGGGAGAGAGAAGAGTCCTCCAGCCAACAGATGAGATCAGAAGAAGCTGGGACCATGGAGTCTTAGGAGGGAGAGGAAGGCTGAACACTTACAGAGACCAGTAGCCATCTTGCTCTAACATATGGCAACAGACTTTGGAGAGGGAAGTGACTTATTCTTTTATGGCCTTGTAACTGTAAGATTCTACCTCAAATAAAATACCCTTTATGAAATCCAACAGATTTCTGGTATTTTGTATCAGCACCCTTTGGTTGACTAATGCAATTTGGTACCAGGAATGGAGTAGTGCTTTTGCAATTACCAAAATGATGAAATGGTTTTGTAAATGGATAAGGGATATTTTTTCACAGAATTGTGAGATGCTTGATGGAAAGGGCCTAGATTGCTTTGAAGCAACTGTTGGCAGTAATACTGAGACTAAACTTAATTTGATAAGGCTTGGAAAGAATAATTGTGAGCTGTCTGATAGAAAAGGCCAAGAGTGTTTTGAAGAGACTGTTTATCAGAATATAGACACTAAAGAGACTTTTTATGAGGACTTAGGATGAAATGATGAAACTATTATAAGAAATTGTATGAAAGGTGATCCATGTTTTAAAATCACAGAGTACTGGGAAGCGGCTGTGGCTCAATCAGTAGGGCTCCCATTTACCATATGGGAGGCCCCGGGTTTGGTTCCCGGGGCCTCCTGGTGAAGACAGGCCTGCCCGCATGGTGTGGTTAGCTGACCCAGCGAGCACAAGCAGCAAGGGGGGGGATAAATGAATAAATAAATAAATAAAATCTTTAAAAAAATAAAATAAAATAAAATAAAATAAAATCACAGAGTACTTAACAAGATTGACTCCTGATGTTTTATGGAAGGTAGAATTTGAAAACGGTGAGCCTGGGCATTTAGCTGAAGAACTTTCCAAAATAAACTATGAGTATATGACTTGGCTTCTCCTTGCAGCTTATATCAAAATGCTAGACAAGAGAGAGAGGCTGAGAAGTGAGTTGTTGGGCAGAAAGTAACCAGAAATTGATTCTAGAAATTTCAAACCTCTGGAAATCAAGCCCCCAGACGATTATGCCCCATTTGAGGAATTGACTATACATGGAACTTGTAAACCAGGATTGGAAATGCAGTTATCTAGGAAAGACTTTTGGAAAGTCTTACTGTCTGATTGCTTTGACCCATGCTTCTTGCATGCTAAACCAATGAACTTTTTGTAGTGGTATATAAACAAGACTACTGTCACCCTGGACTAAAAGCAATATTGATGGTTGTTATGGAAAGTATAAAGCTTTAAAGGGAAAACCATGGAAGTGGAGATCTGGAATTAAGACATCGACTTGGGCCAAGAGAGGAACTCCACCCATGAGTACAGAGAGGGTGAGTTTGCCTGGCAGTTGAAGATGGTGGATGTTTCTGCTTGATGTTCAGGGAGAGTTTTGCTGCTCTAAGTTACAAAGAGGTTGGAGCACATTCTCCAAGTATTAGGGAGGGTAAGGTTGATACCCAATAGTTCTGAAAGATTTTGGCCTATATGTCAAAGGTTAGTGAACATCTCTTCACATCACTGTACTGGTGGGCTGAGACTCTACCCCATAGATTGGGTAAAGATGGCCATCACCCCAATGCTCTTGGAAGGTGAGATCTGGAGCTCATTCATGAGTCAGATGCTTGATGAGGTTGGAACAAAGAAAATGGCTGTTGAGCCAGCCTGTGGAAAGAGTGGGACCCCAAAATGCCCCAAGGAGAAGAAAGCATAATCTTGAGAATGACTCTCAGACTTTAAAATAAAAACAATTGTGCTATGCTGGGTTACAGAACTGTAGGAGACCAATGAGTCATGTTTTCATCCCAATTTCTTGTTATGGTAATGCAAATGTTTATTCTTTGCTTCTCCATTTGTATGCTGGAAGTAGATAAATTGTTTCATAAGTCTCAGAGTTCTACAGCCAGATGGGACTTTGCCTCAAGATAAACTCTATTTCTTTAAACTATTATATGATTTTGTGTTTAACTTTGTTAGTGATTTAAGGTGTTTTTTTAAAGATTGTAATGTCTTTTTGAAATTCAGAGGATGGAGTGTAGTAGTTTCATATGATTTATGAATTCCAAAAAGAAATATAGATTGTGTTTGTAAACTGGTCTTTTCCTCTGGGCATATTAGAGTGTGTTAAATTCAGAGTTTACACATTTACTTGATTAAGTTATGATTAGAGCTTTGATTCAGCCACATCAATAAGATGTTGAATCCCTGTACCCTTGGTGGGTGGTGACACACTGAGAAAATGACACAGCAGAAGAGAGAAGTTTTAGTTTTGGTGCTGGAGTCCTGGGAAGTAAATACATGGAGAAGGAGAACACAGAGTAAGAGAGACAGCTCATTAGACAAGATCCTGTGTCCTCAGGAAGAGAGATGAGCCATTCACCTGATAGTTTGCAGGTGCAGATACCAGAGCCCTGAGTAGCTGAGCCTGGAGAGAAATGAGCCCCATGGAGAGAGATGAGCCCTCTAGCCTGTAGCTGAAATCAGAAGCTGGGACTATGGAGCCTTGCAAGGGAGAGGAAGGCTGAACAATCACAGAGACCAGCAGCCATCTTACTCCAATACAGGGCAAAAGACTTTGGCAAGGGAAGTAACTTAGTCTTTTATGGCCTTTGACTGTAAGCTTCTACCCCAAATAAATACCCCTTAGAAAGCCCAACAGATCTCTGGTACTTTGCATTAGTACCCCTTTGCCTGACTAATATACTCCTGAAAGCCTCCTTGTTGCTCAAATTTTGCCTTTCTCTGAGGCAATATCAACATATATATACACTACATTTACCCCAGCATGATATATGTTCCTGAGGATGAGCCTCTCTGGCTCTGACTAGTGATGAATCTGGAGAAAGACCTTCCAAAAATGGGGAGATATTAAATATCAATGTGGTTAAATGGCTATGAGACTTCAAAGTGAGTCTGGAGGTTATTCCAGAGGTTATGCTTATGTTTGTCTCATCAGGATTTCCTTGTTTGACATAGTAAACAGTGTCTCAAACAGCATGGCTCCTGAGGGCTCTAGAGACATTTAGACACTATAAGCAAGGCATAGAATCTCAAGAATTAGGCACCCTGTCAGTGGACCTTACATTGTACAATATTTTCCTCAATGTAACAGAGTTAGACTCATTTATAATTTCCCTACACATGATTTGTCTGCCCCTTTTATGTGAACTGATCATTAACATTATAATAATTAAATATGTAAAAGAGGCTTAAATTTTCAGTGTGTTCATATGCTGGTTGAGGTCTGAATCTCAGCACAGTTGCAAAACCACTCTACAGTTCATCAGACTTGCTCAGGCCAACTAACAAATTGATGATGATTGACAATACCCATCCCAATAAACAAAGAGTATCTACCACTACAAGCAAGACAGTTCCATACATCTGCCTCATGGGAATTAGACCTTCTCACAATTGGAAACAGAGTGTGCATCACCATGCCAAATTCCTCAATATTGAAGAATGAATAAACATAAGAGCAGAATGCAACATGACCTAAAGTACAATTATTATTATTCTAGCAATGAAAGCTCTTGTAACATTGATATAAAGGCAGCTGACAAAAGAGTTTCTGTGGGGAGAAAGAGGGAAGAATAGGTGTAAAATGGAGCATTTTTGACATTGGAATTGTTCTGAATGACATTGCAATATGGATACAGGTAATTATACATTTAGTCAAAACATAAAAATGTGCAGTTGGAAGTGTGAAATATAAGGTAAATTATTGACCATGGTTAGTAGCAGCATGTTTTCATCAATTGTAATGGATGTACCACAATTATCAAAGATGTTTTAAATGGGGAAAATTATGGGAAAAGATTGGGTGGGGTATGCTGTAATCTCCCTAAATTTTTTCAGTATATTATTTTTGAAATCTAAACTTATTGAAAAATAAAAAATAAATAAAAAAGAACAGATGGCACAAAAACCAGCAAAATGGTGGCAGAATAAGGAATTCCTAGAGTCAGCTCGTGCAACAGGTCAGTTAGTAATCACCCAGAGCTATCTAAACCACTGTTTAGGGGCTCCGAGACAACAGAAGAACATCCAGCAGCACCCTTGAAAAATGGAAGGAGGAGACTGCCCATCTTCAGAGAAGATCCATAAGTAGACCACCCCATATGCTGGAGGCTGGTGCCTATCCCCCACTGGTGGCACTAGCTGCCTTGGGAGCTATTCTACAGTGGAAATCGGGAGCTTCACTTCTGAAAACTAGGAAAGGAAGAGACAACTTCAGCCACTGATTAGTAAATTTGGTGGGCTAAAATATAATCCTATGAGCAGCTAAAATTTGAAACTGTCCAAAGTCAGAGAGAGGCCAGTAGCTGCCATTTTAAGTCCACTCCTGGCACAAGGGGAAGTGGACAGACTGAAAATCACAGTCCTGGTAGGGACTGGCTTCTTTCCATCCAGATCAGATTACAGCTCTATCATAGGTACCAGCCCACCTCTAGCAAGGAGGAAGCTAGGGGTACCTGCACCAGCCTTTCCAGGAAAATACAAGCCATCCAAAGACAATGGTGATCATCCTACTCTGTTGGTGTAAACTGCCTCAGGAGCTATTCTGTGGCTGGAATTTGAAGCTCCATTTCCCAAAAAACAGCAGAGGAAGAAATAGTTGGCCACCATTTTCAGCTACTGATTAGTACATTCAGCTGGCTAAAGTATAACCCTAAGAACAGTTAAGGTTTGACACTGTCCAAGTCAGAAAGAGGCTGGTAGCTGATATTTTGACTCCACCTCCAGCATGAAGGGAAGATAGGCTGACTGAAAATCACAGAGCTGGCAGGGACTAGCTTCTTTCACCCAGACAGACCTTCAGCCCTATCCTAGGCTTCAGCCCCACCTGTAGCAGAAGGAAGTTGGCAAGCCCTGCACCAGCTTCTCCATGTGACCGCAGGTAAATTCAGCATGCAGACTAAATAGTTGAAAGTCTACTGGGGCAACTGCCATCATTTTGGACCTGCATAGCATAGATTGTTCATCCCCACCCTAGGCAGGGAATAAAGGGGTTTGAAGCTTCATCAGTCTCTCTCAGCAACTACAGTCTAGGCCTGAATGATGGATTATTACACACAGTTGTGACTCTGTCACCACCCCTGTCAAAGGAGAAAGCTCAGAGAAGTTTCATTGGTCCCTAGGGAATTGAAGGCAGCTTGAGCCTCTACAAATTACAGCAACAACTACATCCTTGGTTCCTACTACACAACCAGCAAGGGAGAAAGGGCAAGAAAGCCCTAAACTAAAGAGAGAAACTGCACCCAGAATAAATACATCTAATAAGACAGGTGCCAAGACACCAACAAAATATTACATCCACTCCAAGAAACAAAATATATGGTCCAGCTAAAGGAACAAGATAAGGTACCAGATGACATAAAGGGATTGAGACAACTAATCATAGAAGTTCAAACAAATTCAAGGAGATGGCTAAAGAGATTAAAGATATTAAGAAGACATTGGATGAACACAAAGAAGAATTTGAAAGCATACATAAAAAAATAGCAGATCACATGGGAATGAAAGACACAATAAATGAAATAAAAAAATACACTGGAATCATATAATAGTAGATTTGAGGAAGCAGAAGAAAGGATTGGTGAGCTTGAAGACTGGCCTCTGAAAGTGAACATACAAAAGAACAGATGGAGAAAAGAACGGAAAAATTTGAACAAGGTTTTACGGAACTAAGCAACAGCAAGAGACATGCAAACATATTTATGATGTGTCTCCCAGATGGAGAAGAGAAGGGAAAAGGGGCAGAAGGAAGATTTGAAGAAATAATGGTAGAAAATTTCCCAACCATATTGAAGGACATGGACATTTCCAAGAAGCACAATGTACTTCCATCCAAATAAATCCAAATAGACCAACTCTGAGACAAATACCAATCAGAATGCCAAATGCCAAAGACAAAAACAGAGCTCTGAGAGCAGCAAGAGAAAAGCAATGCATAATATATAAGGGATACCCAATAAGATTAATTGCCAATTTCTCATAGAAACCATGAAGACGAGAAGACAGTGGTAAGATATATTTAAGATACTGCAAGAGAAATTCTTCCATCCAAGAATCTTATATGCAGCAAGATTGTCTTTCAAAAAATGAAGGTGAGTTTAGAATATTCACAGATAAACAGACACTGCAAGAGTTTATAACCAAGAAACCATCTTTGCAGGAAATCCTAAAGGGTGTGCTACAGCCTGAAAATAAATAAAATAAAATAAAATAAAATAAAATAAAAAACAGGATAGAGAGGCCTAAAAGAAAGTCTAGAAGTGAAGATTATATCAGTAAAAGTAATTAAAAGTCTCAAAGGAGTGGTGAAAATAAAATATGACAGATAAAACCCAAATAGTCAGGAATAAACTTGACCAATGATGTAAAAGAATTTTATTAAGAAAAATATAACTCAATGTTGAAAGAAATTTTAAAAAGACCTAAAAAATTGGGAGAACATACCAAGCTGATGGACTGGAAGACTAAATATCATTAAGATGTCAATTTTTCTCAAATTGATATACAGATTCAGTGCAATTCTGATAAAAAAAAAAATCCACCAGCATTTTTGAAATAAATTGAAAGCATGATTGCCAAATTTATTTGGTAAGGTAAGGGATTCTGTAAAAAGGAAAAGAGAAGTTGGAGGACTCACCCTTCTGAACTTTAAATCATATTACCTAGCTACAGTGGTGAAAAAAAAAAAAAAAAAAACTAGCATGGTACTGGCAAAAAGACAGACACATAAACCAGTGGAAATGAATTGATGGGTCAGGAGGTTTTTGACAAACCTGTTAAACCCATGCAGCATAGGCAGAACAGTCCATTCAACAAATGGTGCCGGTAGAACTGGCTATCCTTAGTCAAAAAAAGAAAAAAGGACCCCTGCCTCACACCTTATACAAAAATTAACTCAAAATGGATCAAAACCCTAAATATAAAAGCAAGAACCATAAAGCTTCTAGAGAAAATGTCAGAAAATATCTTCAAGACCTGGTGGTAGGTGGTGGATTCTTAAAGGATATAAGAGGAGAAGTGAGATGGACTACTGATATTTAATGTATGTAGAAGTTTTAATTACCTTTACTGTAAAAGTGAGGAAATGTATAGAGTTGATGGTAACACATTATAGTGAGTAACAGCTGGCTTATAAATGGGAATGTAGCTGAAAATGGTAGTCTTGGGATGTAAATGCCAATCAAAAGAAAACTAGAGAATAATCTAGGGACTGAATAACATTTCAATATCATAAAGTGCATATAAGAAAAATCTACAGCTAGCACTGTAGTAGATGAAAGACTGAATGCTTTCCCACTGAGATCAGGAACAAGGCACGGATGCCCACTGTCATCATTATTATTCAATATTGTGCTAGAATTTCTAGCTATATCAATTAGGCTAGAAAAAGAAATAAAAGTCACCTAAATAAGAAAGGAAGAAAGAAAACTTTCACTATTCATTGATGATACTATCCTATATCCAGAAAATCCTGAAAAATCCACATCAAAGATACTATAATTATTACACGAATTCGGCAAATTGGCATTATACAATATTAATATGCAAAAATCTTGTCTTTTTATACACTACTGATGTACAATCAGAGGAGGACATCAGGAAAAAAATCTATAATAAAACCTAAAAGTGTCATATATTTAGCAATAAATTTAACGAAGAACATAAAGAACTTGCATTCAGAAAACTACAAAATATTGCTTAAATATTTAAGACTTAAATAAGATTTAAATAAATGGAAAGACCTTCCATGGTCATGGATTAGAAGAATTAATATTGTTAAGTTGCTAATTCTACCATAGCTGATTTACAAATTCAATGCAATCCCAATAAAAAAATCACAAAAACCTTTTTTTGCAGAAATTGAAAAGCCAATAATCAAATTTATTTTGATGGGTAAAGTGGAAAACTTTCACTTCCTGATTTTAAACCATATTACTTAGCTAAAGTGATAAAAAGAGCATGCCACTGACATGAATACAGAGAGATTGACAAATGGGACCATATTGAGAACTCAGAAAGAGAGCCTCACTTCTACAGGCAAGCGATTTTTGACATCACAGTTAAGCTCACCCACCTGGGTCAGAACTGTCCATACAATTAATAGTGCTGGGAGACCTGGATAGCCATACCAAAAGAAAGAAAGAAGACTCCTTTCTCACATCTTATGCAAAAATTAGCTCAAAATGGATCAAGGTTAAATATAAAAGCAACCACCATAAAACTCCTAGAAGTAAATGTAGGAAAACATCTTCAAGTTCTTGTGGTAGGTGATAGTTTCGTTTTTATTTTTCAAAGGAGAAAGATTTATTTGTTTCTCAAACAATGGAAGAAAATCTCCTTAATGGCTCAAACCTGCCTCCCTAGACTGCAGTAATGCAGATATTTTATAACATCAGACTTAGACATTTATACTAATGAGTAATTGTGGCTGTGGTGGCACAGTTTCCCTCATTAATAAACATTAAGGAACTGAACAAGGGGTTGTTTACTAAACCAGTGTGAATCACAAGGTTACAATCATTATCAGAGATAAAGAAATCTGGAATAGGGAGTATAGAACAAATATCAGGTACAAGGTTTTTCATATGATTATTAAACTGTGAAAGAAGGAATTGGTTACCCGTTCAACAGAAGTGGATGTATACTACAGTGAGATGCATCTGGAATAATCATCGCAGTAGCAGATTTTTTTTGGAAATGGCTATATACAAAAGGTAGGGTTGGTCTAGCCAATTTCAGTGATTTCAGATATCAAACTTTGTCTATCTTATAATTTACCACAAGTAAAAAGGCATAAATGAAATTATGAAACATAATTACATGATAACTCTTACCCCTCAGGTACAAAGTATACAGCAAATGAAAAAATAGATAAATGGGACCACCTCAAAATTAAACACTCTTGAACCTCAAAGGGCTTTGTCAAAGGTGTGAAAAGGCAGGCAACTCAATGGGAGAAAATATTTGGCAATCACATATCTGAGAAGGGTTTTATATCCATGATATGTAAAAAGATCATAAAACTCAAAAATTAAAAAAACCTTTCTGGTTAAAAAATGGGCAAAAGTCTTGAAAGACAATTTCCAAAGAAGAAATACCAATGGCAAAGAAACACATGAAAAAATGTTCAACATCACTAGGTATTAGAGAAATGCAAATAAAAAATATGAGATATCATTTCACACTTATTAGACTGGCTACTAGTAAAAAGTTGGAAAACTGTAAATGTTGGAGAGGATGTAGAGACATAGGAATGTTATTCACTGTTGGTGGGAAAATAGAGTGGAACTGCCACTGTGGAGGACTGTTTGGCAGTTCCAACGGAATTTGAATATAGACTTGCCATGTGACCCAGCAATACCATTGTTAGTTATATACCCAGAACTGAGAGCAGTGACACAAATAGACATATACACACTGATGTATAGCAGCATTATTCATGATAACCAAAAGTTGGAAGCAACCCAGGTGTCCATCAACTGATGAAAGGATAAACAAATTGTGGTGTATGCACATGATGAACTATTATGCAGAGATAAGAAGAAATGAAGTCATGAAGCATATGACAACAGGGTTGAACCTGGAGGACATTATTTAGCAAGCCAGACACAAAAGGACAAATACTGTATGATCGCACTATTATGAGCTAAAAATATTATGTAAACTCAGGGAATTAAAACTTAGAATATACATCACCAGAAACTAGAATGAGGGTAGAAAATGGAAAGCTGATATAGATTTGGGTTTTGCACATTTTTGGAAATGAATGGAAATGGTGAGAGGACATCATGTTTCTGACTAACAGAGTTATTATATGGGTATGACAGTGGTGAAAGGGGAAGCCTAAGGACACTTATATTACTAGAAGGATATAACATAGTGAAATCTCATGTAATACACAAATAGGTGATATTGCATATATAAGACTGTTTTTTAAAAATTATAAATACAAATAAACTAGAGAGAAGGAAACAGAATAGCAGCTATGTAGAACAGGGGAGGCATAGAGTGATTGAGAGGTGATGAGTTTTTTGTTTGGTTATTGGTATTTGTTGTGTACTGTTATTATTATTGCTAGAATAATGAAAATGCTCTAAAAATTATTGGAATGATGAATGCACAACTAAATGACTATACCAAATACTATTGATTGTAAACTTTTGATGGATTTATGCCTTATTAATATGTATCAATAAAATTGATTTGTTAAAAAAATCAGATTTGTCAATTTACAAGGTCTATATATTACAATGTTGTGATTGGAACATAAAGTACTATATATCATATGTTTAAAACCTCATTGAAGAAAATGTTAAAAATTAAGAAGAAAATGTTAAAATGAAGTTTGGCCACACAGATTTGAAAAATAAATAATAAAGAATTGTATAAATGGAAGAAGATTATTGCTTAAACTAAAAATTTAATGAAAATAAAAATGTTCTATTAAAATAATTTATGAAGTTAATTATTGAAGTTAGAAATGATAAATTAATCAGATAACTGCACTGAGAAGAAAATGAAATGTCATTTTAGACCCAGCACTTACTGTCCTCACCCTCACACCCGTGCTCAATATTGCCACCTTTCAGCAACTGGTAGGAAGATGGTGCCTGGTGGAGAGAAAAGTTTTTTTTTTTTTAATTAATATTTATTAAAGAAACTTAGATTATATAAACAGTACATAAAAAATATAAGGGATTCACATATTTTCCACTCCCCACACCTCCCACATTTTCCCACATAAACAACATCCTTCATTAGAGTGGTACATTCATTGCAATTGATGAACACATTTTGAAGCATTGCCACTAATTGTGGAATAAAGTTTACATTGTAGTTTACACTCTCTCCCACCCAATTCCGTAGATTATTGCAAGATATATAATGGACTGTATTTGTCATTGCAGTGTCATTCAGGACAATTCCCAAGTCCTGAAAATTCCCCCATATTACACCTGTTTTACCATCTCTCTATCCCAAAACCTCCAGTGGCCACTGCCTCCACATCAATGATACAATTTTTTCCATTGCTAGAATCACAATAAATCTGTATAAGAATACCAGTAAGTCTACTTTAGTCCATAATTCATTCCCCGATCCTGAGGATTCTGGGATGGTGATGTCCACTCCACCTATAATTGAGAGGGGCTGCAAACCCATAGGGCCAATTGATGGGACTCTCTTGCTTGCAGTATTAGACTCTCTCGATTCCTTGGTATGGTAGTTGTCCATCATCATCTCCTTGTTAGTTTTCCTGGATGAGACAAATGAACTTGAGAGTAGGTGTTGCAACTCCATTGAAATTCAGGGACCAGCTGGCACATGGACTGCCCAATGATTTAAGTATTTAAGTCTCTTGGGCTTACATCTAACAACTCTAGTACTAATTATTTGTTCAAATAGTACTCTAGTACTAATTATATGTTCAAATTATATGTGTAGGGAAACCACAACTAAGTCCAACTCTGTCACACAGTGGAGCATAAATTTCAAAGTAGAGTCTACTTGGCATGGCACCAAACTCCTCAATTATCTGCCCTGACTATAGGGTCTGGATGTCTCTAGGACCCTCAGAAGCCCCACTATTTGTGGTAGTATCTACTTTGGAGTCAATGAGATCCTGCTGTGACATGCATGAGTGTAACCTATGGAATGAACTCTCATCTCACTTAGAAGTCTCTTAACTGTATAAACACATTCATCTTTACATTTTTCCCCTTTTGGTCAATGTCTTTTTCCAGTTGCAATTCTAGTTGCTTGGTAGTAATACCTTGGTGCCAGGAAGGCTCATCTCCACGAAGCATGTTCCACACTGGGGGAAATAATATATTTATATGCTGTGCTCAGCTTAGAGAGAGGCCACATTTAAGCAACAAGGAGGCAACTGTTAGGTACCCTGTAATTCTAGGCTAAGTTACAATTTCAAGAATGAAGGTTTATAAGTACAGTCATCAATATCAAGGACCCATCAATGGACCATACTCTTTCACGAGTCATTGCCCTGTACTTGGGGGATCCTTGCTGTTCCATCAGAGAATGTGGCAGAACTCTCCAGGATGAGCATTAGATGTTCCTTTGGTTATTGTGTTAAACTCCACCCACTGTGACAATGCCCCATGAACATCTGAACACATTTAAATGCCTTATATATATTCCCAGGTGTGCTTCTTCTCAGGTATCCACCATCATTGACACTCCACACCAATGATACTCCCCTTCTACAGTTGTGACCCTTCTGTGATCCAAAACTTCTTAAAAAATAAAGCCAATGAATAGCCAAATACAATTAATTAAAAATGAAATAATAGTGAATGTTTTAAAAATAAAAAATAATATACAAAAACATTTTAAAAAATAAAAATAAAATAAAATTTGGGATAGTAAAAAATAGTGAAAAAATATTAAAAAAAATTTTTGGACATTTTGCTTTTCATTACTGTAAGATCTGTTGTCCTATATGTACAGTAATATTTTCTTCTGTTTATTCCTTATTGCTTACTTTATTCATTTTGTCTTCAAAGAAGTTTTAGGTTACAGAAAAGTCCCATACCAAATACAATGGACTCCCATATACCTAACATCCTTGCATTTTCCCCCTTCCCCTACTAATAACATTTTATATATGGATGGTACATTTGTTACAATTGACATACAAATATTGAAACGTAACTACTAACCATGGCCAATGGTTTACATTTTGGTTTACATTTTGGACAATACACTTTTATAAATTTTGATGTAATTTTACATAGCCTGTATCCATCATCGCAAGATCATATAGAACACTTCCATTGCCCCCAAAATGCCCCTGTTCCATCTGCTCTATCCCTCCATCTCCATCCCCTTAGGACCCACAGCAATCACTAGGCTTCATTCCTTGAAGGACAAGATTCAGTTACTTGCAACAACTTTTATGGCTTGACACACTGGTTTGTCCTCCTCTACTAGTCACTGCCCATGTCTCTTGGTACAAGAGACTCCTGTCCCTCTATATGAGAACATAGCGGGCCTCCAGGATGGGAGTCCATCACCTTGCCACTCATTATCTGGGTCTCCACCCACTGATATAACACACTATGACAAGATGAACACTTACACACTGCCTTGAAGCCTGTCCAATCTGTGCCTTGTCCCAAATGCCTCCCACCTCCAATACCCTAAGACCAGTAACCCTCACTTGCCATATTGACAAAAGTGTATTTCCAACACAAATTCCATCATCCCCTTTGGGCAGTAATTAGCTGACACTATGAATAAGCTTAATTCAATGAGCAAACCTTTATACAATTTTTTTTTGGCAATAGTATGTTCCATTGTCCTTATCACAAATATTCTACATCCCACTATTTCAGTCTTGGTTTAATTAGAATCATTGCTTTGCTTATTAAATAAATATGCTGGTGCTTAAAAAAATAACCAGTCAACCAACCAAAACAAATAGAACCACCCCCACACAAGTTCAAACAAGTTCAGGACTATGGAAGATAAACAAGGAAAGAAAAATAAAGAGAAGCAAGGAGATAATTTATTGGTATGTCTAGCATTTTCCTATCAGATCACTAAAAGAAATATATAAATCATGTACAGTATATCTTTTGTTTACCCTTCCATGTGCCTTATATGCTCACTCCATCCTACTTTGATTATTGGAGCTTAACTTTTGGATTGCATCAACCAGTCCACTGCTTTGGCTTCCTATATCTTCTTTTATCATTATTTTTCCCTCAAAGTACTTCCCCTCCCCATTTCAGGTCTGAATATTAAAGTGGTGACCTGCTGTAATATGTAACAATTTGTAAATGCCTGCTTTTAGAAAAAGGCCATTGATATATACACCAACAAAGATCAATATGGTTATGGTCAGTATTTCAATAAGGCAGAGCTATGCAAATCCTAAACTTTAAACATGCAATTTGAGGGCTGACAAAAACTAAGGAGATATAAAGGACCATCAGGTATGGTCAAGCTGGTTTAAAAAGAACAAAAGTCACTTCTATCAATGAAGATAAAATATTTTCATCTTTTTAAATAAAAAATTATTGAGAAAGTTACTTAAAAATAAGAATCTGAAGAAACAATAAGTGAATATGACAAGGGAACTGGAAAAAAATGTCAAGCATATTTCATGGTATCAGGAAATTATAAAATGTTGAAAAAGGGAGTGGATGTGGTTTAAGAACTTGCTTCCCACATGGGAGGTCCTGGAATTGGTTGCTTGTGCCCCTTAAGAAAGCAAATGAGCAGTCAATGAGCAAAACAACAAGCAGACTATGAGCAGAAAAACAATCAGACAATGAGCAAAAACAAATAAGCAGAGAGCTAATGTGGTTCAAGCTACATGGGAGGCCTAGGTTTTGTCCCTGGTGTCTCCTAAAGAAAATCAAGACAATGAGGGAGAAAATGAGTGATGAGCAAAAATAATGAGCAGACAATGGGCAAAATCAATGAGCAGACAATGAGCAAAAAATTAATGAGCAAACAATGAGCAAAAAATGATCAAACAACAAATGGATGAGGGAGCCAACTCAGGGGAGCTGATGTGACCAGTGGTTGAGCACCAGCCTGTCACATATGAAGTCCCAGGTTAAATCCCTGGTCCCAGTAAAAAGAAAATAAAATAAAAATTTAAAACTTAAAAATAAATAAATAAATAAAATGTGGGAGGAAATTAAGGTACACAGAAGACAGGGTAATAATTTATAAGGTGTCTTATGTGGCATTCCAATCTTAATGTAACTCCCCACAAAACACGTGTTATCTATGTACAGTAAAATACATTTACAGTGAAGAAATGTGGCAGACTCCATCTTAACCAAGTGATCAAAGTTTACAGAACCATTAATTCAACATATTGATATCTTCTGCCTGCTTATTAGATAAATTTCTGTATTATTCTTTCTAAAACTGCATAATCTGATTATAATCACCAGAAAACCTGAGAAAAACTTAAATTGATTGACATTCTAAAAAATAAACGGTCTTCACTTTTCAAAAGATTAGTGATGATGAATAGAATAAAACTATGGGAGTGCTTCAGAATAAAATAATACTGAAATGTGTGATTGTGTATTTGATCTTAGAATATAGATTTGACATTGGTATAGGCATAGATATATATGAATATATAATTACACATACAAAAGCCTTTTGAGAAATTTGAATACATTTCCATCAAATATGAAGAATAGATGGTAGAATTGGATTTATAGTACTTATTCACTTTTGTAATTTTATTAGTATTCATTATATGCATGTGAAGGACAGATTTAAACTTTTGTTTAATCTCAATTTTACTGCTTGTTTACCTTGCTGAAAGATTTTTCCTTGAATTTTATGGAAATTGTTTCATACCTTTACATATTTTTGCTCATAATTGAGCACTATATTAATATTCTTAAATCTGAATTTTGGAGGGGAAGGAAGCTGCAATTACTTGAATATTTTTCTGTTTGAAATACTCCAATAGAATATGAGTATTTTTCAATGCCTTAACCATAAAAATACTTGGATTATTTTATTCAAACTCTCTTATTCAGTGTTCAAACTTTTGCACTCTGTCTCATATCCTCTGCCAGAAAAAAAAGTCTCCTATTCACTTTATTTGTTTATTTTGGGAGAGTTAGTCTGACACTACGATCCATTTTACATTGTCATACTAGATATGCACATGTTTATTTTTTATTGAAGGATTAAAATATTTCATGTGTATTAGACTAGAAAAATACAAATAAAATTAAGAAAAACATGATTTTGATTAAATGACAGATTTAAAGAAATATTTATCTCATCTTCTTCCCCAAACACAATTAAATAATGGTGAAATTATGAGGAAATTTTATACCTATAAAGACAAAAGAAAATGGAAGAGAAGGCACAATTGAGGGGACTAGTTATGTACTCTGTATAAAAGAGTTATTACAAAAAGGGATTATAATTTCGTATCTGCTCTAAACGTTAGAAGTAAGGAAACTATTACCCTACTGGCATAAGTGTTGGGATGTATAGGATGCAGAGGTTGAAGCAGATACCTGGAGACAAAAAGCATTGTAAAATGGGGGTTGGGTATGAGAGCTACAATTAAATAAGGACAATTGAGTAAGGAGAATATAGATATTGTAAAATGGTAAGTCCATAATTATTCTCAAGGTCTTTCCTTCTTTCGCAGAATGCTGGTGGCCAACCTACACTCAACTGGGAGTATATTTAGGTTTTCTTTGTGTTCTAACCACTTCCTTAAAAAATGTACTTATGATAACTTAAAAATGTGCTTATTAACATTTATTCACTGAAGCAGCTCTGAAAATTTTCATACCTTAATTGAGCTGTTTTTCTATTAATCTAATTTTAGAAGTTTACATTTTGCACTTAGTTCCCTGAAAGATATTAACCATACATTCTCAGTTTTGCTTACAGGAATAAGGTAGTATCTCAAAGCAAAACAAGACAGAATGGTGTAAATCTGCAAATTTTCTCAGAGACAAAAGGCTTGATATCTTTGAATGGTCAGCTGAGAAATGAGCCATGAAGACACTGCACCTGAATAATAACTAAACTGTGGTTTATTAGCCACTGAAACTCAGGACAAGTTGAATGTGCTTGAGAAAATGCAGGACTGACAAATTGCGTGTACCCTCCTGACAAGACCCCTGGAAGATTTAACATTACTTTTTTTTACTTGTTTTATTTCTCCCCCACTCTTCTCCTTTTGCCTATAAAAACCCTAACTCCAATTTTTACTTCGAACTGGTTAGGAAAGATTCTCTCAGTTCCTTGCTTGTGGACTTTTAAAAAAATCACATTCTCACTGAAAGACTTGTTTCTTTTTTGGATGCCAGACCAGGAAAGCCCTTCTATTGGAGATAATCATGCTTAGAGTAACAGTGAAGGCCCTTAAAAACTCCACATCCTTTCTCAAGGAATTAAAGGTGTTGCCAAGCCCAGTCCATGCACATTGCATTGTCCTAGTTTGTTACACTGGGGAGCATGAACTTCAAAGTAAGGCCCATTGACAGGGTACTGAATTCCTGAGCTTGTCTACTGTGCTTAGAGTGTCTGGATGACTCTAGAGCACACCAGAGCTTACATTTTGAGGCACTGTTTAGTGTGGCAGTCAAAGAGATCCTTCTGAGACCTGCAGAAGTGTAACTTCTGGAATGACCTCCACACTCACTTTGAAACCTCTTATTCATAAAAACTCATTTGTATTTAATATTTCCCCCTTTTGCTAAAGGTCTTTTTCTGGATGGATTTCTAATCAGTGCTTGGTAATATTCCCTCAGTGCCAGGGAGGTTTATCCCCAGGAGTCATGTCCAATGTTGGGTTGAATGTAATATGTTTGGATGCTGTTTGGCTTAGAGAAAGGCCACAATAAGGAGGCTTTCAGGTGGTAACTATTAGGCAATATATAATACTTAGCTAAGTTTCAGTTTCAAAAGAAAAGGTTCATAGGTACATTCATCAATATCAAGACCTTGGCAAAGTGGTTTGACTTCCTTCACTAGGCACTATCCTTATACTCAGGAGTTCTTGCCATTCTATTAGGGAATGTAGTACAACTCCCAAGGTTGGGAATTCAATATTTTTTCAGTTACTGTATGGGGCTCCACCCCCTGAAACAATGCCCTATAAACACTTGAACATATTAATATGCCTTAGAGGCATGTCCCACATGCACTGCTCATACATTCAGCTTTCACTGACACCCTAACCAGTGATCCTCCACTGCCACAGTTGTGACCCTTCTGTGATCCAAAATCTATCCAAAAATGAAGCCAATAAAAACAAATAAAATCAATCAGAAAATGAAATAAAACTTTTAAAAAAATTACAAAAAATATTAAAATGATATACTTTAAATTTTTTAGACATTGTCTTTCATCACTGTAAGATCTGTTGTCTTTTATGTACAGTAAAAATTATTTCTGTATATTCCCCAAATGTCTTATTTTTCCGTTTTCTTTCATAATATTGTAAAATCATGGAAAGAAATATTGGATGAACATATGAAGTACTCTCCCTGATGAACAAAGATAAATAATATAGAAATAGAAAATTGGAGACAAATAGGAAATAATATCAATGGTGGAAACTCTATTAATATAATTCCAGACAACACAAAGAGAAATGAAATGAAGGGAAAAA